>OY735231.1:46813077-47003077 GCA_963457665.1 Thysanoteuthis rhombus | reverse complement strand
TTTTATGCTTATTATGGAGCTATTTCATTACACTCTGTTTAGCTCAGCTATTTCTGTTGTCTTGTAGTGAAACACATGTTTGCGAATCGAAGAAAGGGGACCATTGGTTTTCGTGGGAATTGGTTGTGGGATCGATCAACATACCCCATACTCCAAGCCAATCAGCGTACTGCTTGAAAGTAGCTCTCTCTTTTCATTGGTTGACTTTTCAAACAAAAACATCATGAGCCACAGCGTCAGAGGGAAACTGGGTTCGGGGAAAAGATACTGGAGCGTTCTCATTTTTTTAAAGAACCCAGTTGGTCAGGTGGGGTGGGGGTAAAGAAAGACAAGCTATGGACACTAGTAAGAGTCTATCTTAGCTATCGCCTGTTAAGGCGAACCAGATGAAGTAGTGAGCGGGTTAGAGTTTACGTTGGATGAAAGACCGGGACGACCAATGATAGGGGATTTTTAGGTACACGATGTTAAACCCTGAAGTTTATTGTGGATATTTCCATTCGGAATTTCCTTCTGTCAGATTTAAAACCACGTTTTTCCTCTTAAATCTTTGCCTGGCTTTTGTTTTCACACGTTGCTTTTTATTGCATTTTTTTTTATATCTGTTTATGACTTCAATAAAACCTTTATTTTTTTGATTTGCAATAGTTTCTCTATTGCTCTGCACGTGGGCAACGATACAAATTCATTTTTCACGTTTTTATGCATCCACTATCTAATTGGCCTGGATTATCATTACATATAATTAACATACTTGATTGTAGTTGATACTCAGCGCTTTTATTTTTGTGTCCAACTTCAACTTGGGGGGCCAGTCAAACATTTTTGGCCATACATGGGTATTGGAAGTGAGGACATCATGAATGATTGACCCAAGTAACATAAATAATTTATGACATTATCGGGAAAGAAATTGTTGTGTACAACCACACAGCTTTCTATTACAAATTTTCCAGAAGCATTCACGCGTCGTTATAAACATTTTGTCAGTCCCAGGATAGCTAATAAGATATGATATATAGAACAGTGAAGAATTACCCGGAAAATTACGCCATCTTTGTTCACAATCATGTGATTGCAAATTGATTTTTTCCGATATGATTGATATAATTCATACTTTCCCTTCTGGCAGCCCCTTTTTTCCTTCCGATGCCTCCTTATCTAATCTGCGTTTCCATTTCAATGATCCTTCCTTATCTGGGGTTTACCTTTCTGTGGTCCAAACTATCTGTAATTCCCCTTTCACTGGTACGTGGATGCATCATTAGAATTTAGTTCTTATTATCATATTCTGGCACATTTATCTATGACGTAATACTCATTAGGCCAAATTCAAGCGAACGGAGGTTTTAATATTTTTTTTTATTCCTTTACTCTTGTAGTCCATGTACTTGTTTTAACCATTTTTTTTTCAAATCTTGCATTATTTTCTTAATTGAATATTTCTTTCAATTTTTGGTGCTTTCCGCTCTTTGAACTCCCAAACCACCAGGAAATTCTTTTCTTCCCTGGAGGATATTGTTTTGATTGTTTTGGGGGATACTTCCAGTTACAACATTGTAAATTGAACCGTATTAAACAAAGATCTATGAAAAAATCGGTGAAATGGGAACTCATTTCTCGCCATTAACAAAGAGATACAGTGTGCATAAATTATCGTCGGAACCCATAGCCCCAACCTTAACCCTAACATATCCAAACTGGAACCTTAACCAATCTCAACCTTGAAACTAAATAATTTACGATTATTGAAAGAATTAGAACTTCTGAGTTTTAAAATTTTGTCTTATATTTCAAAACAAAGGGAAAAAAATCTATAACCAGAAAAAGCGGAGAATAATTCATGTAAGCTGAATCTTTGCAGAAATGGTGGAAGTTCCAACTTTATCATAATAGTTACAATGGAAATAAATCCCTCCTTTGTAAAGCGACAGAGACAATTTTCTAAAAATTGACAAATATCCGGAAGTTGTAGAGTACGATGGATTAAACATTAAAAGTACCTGCATTCAATTTAAAATTAATTTAATTAAATTTAGGATAAATTTAAGATAAATGCATTATTGAAACAAATGAATCCTAACCATATTCTCTGCTTTGAAATTCGTTTACAAACATGTTCATAAATGCTTTTTTCGAAAAAATGGCGTATCTTCAACAGATGTCAACTCAAAAATAATACCGTGTTTACTAATGTAGGATGCAAAAAATCAACATAAAATTCAGATATAATTTGGAGCAGTATTATACTCTAGTGTGAAATTGATGATAATTACTACAAACATTTTACTTCGTGCTGTACCCGAGTAGTTTTAGACAATATCACACCAATATGCTTCCACCTATTACTTAAGGAAAACGAATTATGGAATAGTGTACTCGAAGGATGTTTACCCGTTTGTTTTTTTGTTTACTTTGCAGCAAAAAAACAACTCACAAATATCATATAAAACAATTTAGGTTTGATAGTTTGATATTTTGGCTCCATTATATAAGCCTAAACAAATTAATTCAAGACAGGGTATAATGGCATTCTTTTTCCAGAACAAAGAGAAGGAAGATATTATAGGATTATTGACTGCTGAGAAAAATATGAAATCACCTTGTAATGTTGATCTCGGAAACATATATCTGCAGAAGTGTCATTTTGTAAATCAGTCTATTTTTTAAAGTGAGGATCTTCAGACTTCAACGAGCAGTTGGACTTATTTCAGAATGGATTAATTGGAAGGAAACGAAACCAGTTTGAGAGCCCTCAATTGACATAATGGTAAGGATCAGAAAACCATTTCAAGAATGAATTCCAACGTATGGCAAAAGATGTTGGTTGTTCTTAGTCCTGCTGTATTTGAAATTTGGGGTAATTATAAACACAATGACAATCTTAAAAGGGTAAATGTACAGGTAGATTCTTGGCGTCGTCAAGGTGTCAGGATAGAAAAGCAATATGCCATGAAAATAGAAAATGTACGACAAAAAGGCTGGAAGCAGAAGTTGATGTTTCTGACAGAACGGTGTGAAATCGACTGAACGGTGTGAAATCGACTGAACGAAATGGAATTTACGCACAAAAAAGTCAAACATGAATCAACACTGACGAAAAACAGAAGAAAACAAGCTTACAATGGACCAATGAGATGCAATCATGGAGTGTAGCTTGTTGGATGAAACTTATATTCAACAATGGATCACGAATCTTCATTGACCAAGCCTGAAGAAATAAGTACATTTCTTGATTCATTTATGTTTGGGGGTTTCATGTCAAGTAAAGGATCAAAAGAATGGCAACCGTTACCTCACAGCCGATGAAGTGGAGCAAATTGAAATTTTGGACTCTTTTTCATTCCATCAATTGAATCCAGGTCGTTGTGAGAACCAAATGAGAAAAAAATATTAATTTGAGATATTTTTTGTTGATGATTCCATATTTTCCCCTCAGCATTGAAAAGTTCTTTATTTCACTTTCAGCATCGAATGAATCATTTATTTTCCTCGTCAGCATTGAATGATTTCATAATTTCTTACCTTAAACTTGAAAATATGCCAATAATTCAAACATTTTAATTCAATTTTTTGAGTTATTTTTAATAACGTCTGATTATCAAGCTAATGAACAAAAACTTTTTTCGTCATATTCCTGATTTGTTTATTTGCTACGTAGTAAATAGGCTCGTTGTGAATGAGCTGATTCTTAATTTTTGGTAGGATTACTTGATGGCTTCCGTGAAAACATCTTACTTATTAATGCGATAAACAGGTACAACGTGTTACATTTCCCGTGGGCGGTATTCCGATCGAAAAGATTGTCCAATCAGAATACGAGCTCGTCTTTTGACATGTTTGCAACATTTTGATTGTAACATGGCTTCTGTCTAGACAGTAATGACTCTAATTTACATGACTTAGGGGAAAATTGCGATCGCCATGAAAAGTTATATTACTCAAAAATACATTGATCAGTCAATAAAACTATACTCATCAACCTATCTATATTAGTATCAATTCGCACATCTATCCCATATACTTAGCTGCAAAACCTTAAATAGTGCGTTTTTGCTTTGTACTGATGTATTACGGTTGAGGTCTTGCTGTAAAAATTATGCAATTAAGCATAAAAAAAAGGCATTGAATGAAATACAAACTTGAAAAGTGCAGTTTTGAATTGTATGGACAATTTTCTTAATGAATCAATCTCATTACTCGAGTTATGTCGGTATGAATATACACAACCACACTTACATACATACATGCATACACACAAACATACTCCCTCCCATATATATATATATATATATATATATATATATATATATATATATATATATATACAACTCGATTATAAATTATATCATATCCCTTTATAGAAGACAACAACATTATAAATAACTTTATTTTTTAAAACAATTTATGATGAGGTTATGCATTCAATTATACTACTCATTACCAGGTAGTCAGACAAGAACTTTTGCTGAATAATAAAATACATGATGGATGAGAAAAATGGATTTTAGTAGTATGCATTAGACTGAATTTGTTCATTTTTATATTTTTTTAGGTACAAATCTTGCTCCCTCTGTTATTCTCTTCAGAACTTTTAAGATAAAAGATTGGCCAATCGGTACGTGTGCTGCTATTTTATGCTGACTCATTCCTGATTAAACCAAGTCTGACATCATTCCCTTTCAAGCGGTGGTCAAGCCCTTTGCACCAAGTGTCGGCCCATATTTACCACGACAGATCAAACATATTACAAAAAAAACGAAAACAAAACAATTACTTATGAAATATCTTACACTAACCGGACGGGTCAGAAAATTGTCCTTTAATCAAAGACACAACATAGTAAATCGAATACTTTGAAAAGACGATGTGCTTTTGAAAAAGTCCGTAATTGAAATCAGGGTGTTACAAGCTATTAAAAAAAAACCTTTCCTCTTCTAATCCTGTATTTCACTTACAAAAAAAAAAGGTCCAGCTCTAACCAACATGTGATATGCCAAAACAAAATGAAAATTAATTATAATGTTGTTCTATTCTATAATGGATGTATCATTTTTAATCGAGCTATATATTCAGATTTGACCAGAATAATACAAGGAAGCCTCGTGACCAACGAAGTCTGAATTTCGGAATTGTCGGCTGCTTGCAAAATGAGCTTGCTAACCACACTATATTAATGTATCCCAGGGTGGATAAACTCAGTGTCCTGGTGCATAGTTATCTCCTTAACTAACCTGATATATCTGGCCTCCAGGGTGGCAATCCCCAGTTGTATGGTGCCTACGCCCATAAAACATCAAATCCTTACTTGACTTTCACTTTCATGGAAGTAAGCTCTATGTAGCTGGGAATAGCCTGAAAACATGTTAATTTAGTGTTTATAGAAATTGAAGATGAATAATTTGTTGTTTAAAAGTAAATAGTATGGACTACTTAAGCTCGGTTTACTGTTTGATTTCCTCCAATCAAACTGAAATATGGAGATAAATTTGAAAAAAAATCTTTTTTCAACTTAACACATTCCATTTACAGTAACCTAATTTGAAATGATGACCACAATACAGTAAAAATTGTTATGACAGTAACATTCAGCTCTTAAAAAAGTAAACATTAAGGTTGGAACTTTTTTGTGTCAAATCACAAGTTGAGTGTAAGTAAATTTTTGTCAAGTTTAGCAGTTTTCATAAAATATGTGTACTATAAATCTTCTCTATGATATATGAATACTGAAAAACAAAACAAAACTGAATACCTATTAAGATAAATATAGGATAGAATGATTGAATAATAATCTCATCTTTCCTAGTTTTACTTATGTAAACCACGAATGATAACGATATCACCATTTTAGTCATTCGTGGTTAAACATACTAAACTATTTTTTGTATTAAAAATCACGAAACACATTGTAGATTAAGTTTAAAATAATTCAAAGTTGATTATATATAGCTTCAAACTTTTGGGGGGTAAGTAGTGGGGGTAAAATGCTATTTTCAGAGAGAAACGTCGTGACATAGAGGTCAGTAAATCTTCATTATATATAAGACTTCAATCTGAAACATTCATAGAATAGGAATAGATCTACGTGATCAATACTATTGTCTGAAGTTAGTATTTTGAAAAAAAGGAATTGATATTTATATAAACTGATAATCGCCGTAGTTCCGCCCACTTAAAATTGTCTTTCCTCAGTTATAATGTCGAATACTAATATATATATATATATATATATATATATATATATATATGTATATATGTGTGTGTGTGTATGTGTGTGTGTATGTGTGTGTGCGTGTGTTTGTGTGCGCATTTATGTGTGAATAAGATACATCGCTTAAATTCAGCCTTTCTGATATCCAGTTCCGTAGCTCAGAGGTAGGATATCGTTCTCTAGATCTGAAGCGAAGGTTTCAATCCTGCCTCACGGTATTGGATTGGTTAATGGAAAGTTTATAGCCACACTGAAGTGTTTTTATACTTCGAAACAGCTTTCTATGGATGACATAATATATATATATTCCACCCAAAAATATCTTTTTGCATCCATCAAGAGCGTTTTGCATATTTATTTATTGGAGCTCTGCATTGTAATCTACAGATACCCTGCAAGCTCTTGTGATACTGTTTACCAGTGTCTTTGATGTCAATTTCTTCTTGGATTTTAATTTCTTGTATTCATTACATTTGAATGCCCTACACACTAAACGTCTTTAATCTGAATTGGATATCCCTCATCTTTGTCCTCGTCTTTGTCCGACCGGTTTTAGACTTCCAATGACTCATTAAACCAATGATTGATGATTAACCAATTATTCTTCGACCAATAAAGAGAACACTATTTTGACTAAACAACTGAAAAATATCAATGGTGGAAAATATTTTGACAATAAAACTATCTTTTTTTGAATGTCTAACTCTCTACCTTCTTGATTTCTCTGAAGCAAGAAAAAATACCTCAACGTTGATGAACGATTTTCAACTCCAAAGAATCCATCCCTTTCTTGGATGAAAGTTATGTTCCGTTAGTGTTTTTGTATTTCCCGATCAAGCTTTCTTTCATTCTTTTTTTGTTGATGTCTTTCTGCATATCTAATGTCCCTGTCATCATTTTTCTGTTTGTTTTTATTTTATTTCTCGACGATGCATTAATTAATCACCGGCCGATTAAGAGTCTAGTCGCATCCTGAACGCTTTTTTCGAGCGTTTGAAATGTTATGATTCGTTATGTGTTTGTTCGTGTCGGTGTTCATATCACATGAAATGATGAATTTATTTTATTAGTAATGATAAAGATTAATATGTTAATTAAGATTTGGTTTAATTTCAATTTCAACTGTTGTTTGAAAAATATATATGTATGTTCATGCAATTGAATATATATATCTATATATATGTATACATATATATATATATATATATATATATATATATATATATATATATATGATATATATATATATATACATGTATATATATATACTTATATATATGTAATATATATAAAAAATATGTATATATATATATATATATTTATATATATATATATATATATATATATATATATATATATATGTATATATGTATATATATAATCCTTGCATTTGACAGACAGCATGAACTATATTTGCACAGAGAAGCTGATATTGAATCTGAAAAGGTGATATATAAAATGCAAACTCGTTTTAAAATGAGTTGGCTCTGTTGGAAAAATTGCTAAATCGAACAACATATTGGAAGGTTTTATCTCATGGGTCATCTCTTTAGATTGAGATCATCTCTGACGTATATGAAATTGCTTAGTCATCACACACACACACACACATGCACATACAAATATGAATAATTTTTTGCTGTCATATCTGAATCGGTTTCCTACCATTTTGGCGTGGCATTTTGATTATCCAGCCAAATTCAAATATATATATATATATATATATATATATATATATATATATATATATATATATATATATATATATATATATATATATATATATATATATATCCGTCTCTCAAAGAGGGCAAAATATGTCAAAGTCTACTTGCAGGTGGGGAACTACTCCGGTACACATATGTATATATATATTTATATCAATTATAACTTTGTATTTGTCCATCTGTATAAGTAGATAATGCTTGAGAATATATATTTCATATAATTATTCCTGATATATATATATATATATATATATATATATATATATATTTGCCCATTTAAATATAAATATTCATCTGCGTGTTTGTATGTATGTATTTATCCCATTTTTATCATTTTCGACCCCTGTCCCGATAAATTCAACAAACCTTACCCTAAATATGTCTCCCGATCGACCTTTCCTGGCCTTTCAAGTTTCTGTTCGAAGTGCGTGTAATTGATTTTCATACGTTCGATCAGCCAAGATACCTTATTGACTGTCAACCTGAAATGTCCAACTGAATATTACGTTTCAAATGAAACTGGCCCAGTCAGTATTCTCTCTTACTCTCCTATGTCCTTGCTTCAGGGCACTAGATATTGCTGGCTGTCCAAAATAGCCGTATATATATATATATATATATATATATATATATATATATATATATATATATATATATATGTATATATATATATATATATATATATATATATATCGACCGGTCTTTAATAATTTTGGGGAGCAGCGTTCTGAGAAAAATTGCACGTTCGAAAATATGCAGGGCAGTATAAACTAAATGCAAAAACATCAGTAAAGTTCCATCATCATCATCATCATCATCATCAGCAGCAGCAGCAACAGCAGCAGCAGCAACAGCAGCCTGTTGGCGTCCGTTGTTGGACAGAAACCTTCCTTAAGATTCCTCAGATCTCTTCATCATGGGCATCGTGGAACCAGTAATTTCTTAATCTTTCTACCTAGTCATGCAATCTCACTTTTTGTTGGCCACAGTTTTGCTAATGGGATCCACGTTGTGAGTCACGATTTCTAGTCGTTTTCTGACATTCTTGCAGTATGTCCAGCCCATTACCTTTAGATTTTCTGAACAGTTTTCGTGATGGCTCAGACTCTCATCTTTTCTCTGATCCCCTAATGTGAGCCTAGGCATAACTTTCTTATGTGCACATATCATGGTACTCAGTTCGAGGGTCAATATTCTGATTAGATTCTATGGATCGATTGGATTAATTGGTTTCACAATGGCTTACTTTACCAAAAGCTTGTCAACGTTGTGTTATTCTTTGCTTTATTTCCTCTTTCCTCGATGACTTCATGGAGGTTCGCAGTCCTATATATGTAGTGGTCTACTTCCTCTTACATTAGATTTTTGATTCTAATCTTTGTGTCCTCGTGTCCATGGTGTGTGTTGTATATATCATTTGTTTTGTCCACGTTGAGGCCGACTTTCTTGTTTTTTTTTATTTAGTTTCTGTAGCATTATTTAGCGATTGTGAAAGTTCTTAGCAAAGAGGAGGATGTTATCTGCAAATTTGAGGTTACTCAGGTATACTCAGTCTATCATGATTCCTTTTGGTTTGCATTTAAGCTTCAGAGGATCATCATCATCTCAAAACAGACTGTGAAGAATTTTGGTGAGCTGATTTCACCTCGTCACACTCCCTTTTTTGGTTGAAAGGGATCAGTGTCTTTATGTAACTTAAGGAGGAATTGCTGTGTTGGTAGGTATGTTTCAGTAATCCGACATATACATTGTCTACGTCTTGTTGTATTATTGCATCAATAACTTTGGGCATTTCCACTGAATCAAGCTCCCTTTTTAAATCAACAAATGCTACAGCAAGAGGCATTCTATATTCCACTGATTCTTCTTTTGGTTGGTTTAGAATGGTGTTCTCCTCGAATAAAGAACTCTGGCTTGGTTTCCCATTCATTTTTCTTCGTCCTTCGGTGGAATAAAGTATTGTTTCTTTTTAAATTCCTGAGCACGTCCCATTATTCAGTCACTAAAAAGAAAGCCGATAGAAGTTGACTTGGAGGGGCCCCAATCATGAAACCCAGATCAGAACAGGCTATACCCTAGCGGACAAAAGTAGCACCATTAAGGATATGCAAGTCTTGAACCAAGCCAATGTAGTAAGTGACCACAGAATAATAAGATGTAAAAATCACATTAACTATAAAATAGAACGGAGGGAAATATTCAGCATCAAACTGCAACTAAAAAGAACTCCCCCGATCATTCAAACTGGAAGTAAAGGTTAGATCTGAACTCTCAGCCTGAGCAGAAGAGAACATAAACAATCTCAGCCATAGTATAACAACTTTTTTGATTGAATCATCTGTATGTTTAAGCCAGAAACCATAAACAAGATCTTAGAAGAACCCAAAAATCCCATTAAAAAACTCAGAAACTTCAAGCAACCAACATTAATAACAGACAGAGGAGGGGCAACAGAGCTGAGCAAAACCACTCAAAAAAACAAAAACAAAACAAAAAACAAACGAAATAAAAAAAACTGGAAGGAAGGTATAAGAAGATACACGACTGCAGCCATTTGACGGGAAGTTAAAAAAAATCATTAATATATCGTAGTAATATTTGTGTTATTTAGACAACATATACCCAGTAGAAAACTTATCCTGGTTGAACATGCTTCCAGACTGGTTATTCAAACGGTATTTTAGACATTAATTTTTCCCAATTCACTGTGCTGTGAAAAAAAGTGTTTTATTTATTTTCCAATCGATGAAGAATCATAAATTATTATAACAGTTTTTTCGCCATTCTCATGCACCTATTCAACGTCGTCTGAATATTTCGCTTTCTATTTCAACTTTTCCCACACCGAATAGATTAAATACAAAAGAAAGAAAATAGTGAAATGATTATGAATAGCAGCACAAAAATGAAAATAAAAACATTTTTAATAATCACTGGACTGCCGTTTTATGAAATTTATGATTTTCAGTATTCAAATGTTTCTTTTTTTTTTGTACTAATATCTACCATACTCTTTTCTAGTGATCTTTTGAAACATATTGCAACAACTGAATATCTTTTCAAGTTTAATTTTGGTAATAACTACATGAAAATAGGATACAATTAGTCGTAAGAAAAAGAATACCGGATGATTTCTGAGTGGATTAAGGCTGTTTTGACGTTTTTGACTGAACAAGGTATCGATTTCGCTACACCTTACGAACCTGTCACGAGAAAAATGGAGACGGGTTTTGAAATTTAGATTTCTTACTGACGAATTTCTCTCGCAAAACAAAGTGTTAGGTGACTCTAGTTTATTCTGATAAAATAATGCTCTATCTACATGTTGCGTAGATTTTGAGCATTCAAAATGAATTATATGAATTAAACACTACATGCCTCATGCTTCCTTTTGAACCTCCCAAATGTAGTAGTTGGAATCATTGTAGCCCCCCGCCCCCCCAAAAAGAACTTGTCCAACCAGCTTAGTGGACAACACATTCTTCACTATGTTTTCACCAGTGTGTGTGTCTCTGGAGGACCTTGTTCACATTTTTGGGTCGACAGCTTTGAAACTTAGCATGACTAAAAATGATTTTTGCGTTTTTCCGAATGGAATTATATGGTATTTTTAGATTCTTAGATACAGCATCTTTTTTGAAGACTATTTTGGAGAGAATATCTATGTTTAGATGATCTGTCAGATAACCAGCTCTAGTATATTAGCTGGCTACGGTGATTCATCCGTGAGAGAAACGGGTATTTGTCTTTTATTTTGATCCTGATCTTTTCCTAATTACTAACAAAGTGACCAATCGATAGTTCGGTTTGGATATCCATGATTTCCTTATCGTAACGATCTGTCAGCCTCAGGCTTCAATTCGATCCTTTTTACAACGATTGATTAGCATCGGTATGAGGGGCTATTTCATTGGACGAATCTCAATGATTGTAGTCCGTCTGGCTTGAAGCGAAAACATCCTTCACAACTCTTCATTCTCTTTCATTGTTTCAGAAGAGAACAACCTTGTTCTTTCTTCTTTTTTTCCCCTTTAGTTCCCTCATTTTCCCCTCTTTTTCATTCGTTTCTCTTTTGGAAACTGTTATTCAAAACTGTCAACATAGGTCTCTCCAGTTTTTTAGGTGGCCTAGCGGCATTGATGACTTTGCATATATTGATGTATGTATTGATGTATTTATGTACCTATTGATATGTCTTTTCATGTGTTTTTCCCACAGACCTCACTAATAGAGCTAGAGGGCGGAAAATTCAAATATCTACTCCTTACTATGTTTGCCTTTTTTTGATTCCTCGTGAATACACTTTATTCACTGATTACTGTTCAACAAAATATGGATCATCAATTTCTACAATTTCCAATTAGTCACCCCCAACGAAGCATGCAGCAAAAAGACGACGGTGACGTAACAGTTTCTATTGAGTGAGTAACCAAACTTGTTTCCTCCTTCCTTTCATTGCTTTCTTTTCTCTCATTTATTTCCTTTATTTCTATCCCCAATTCGTATCTCTTTCATTTTGCATTGGTGATTGGCTCTAGACTTGATGCTGTTGCTGCTTCAGAAACTTTTTATAGGTTGGCCATATTTTAGGATAGCATAGAAACCTGTGCTTCATTGAACAACCAAAGGTGGAAAACGGTTCTATCCCCTTATAGAAGTGAGGCTGTTTGTGTGTTTGATTGTTCCAGCGCCCCTGGTCATACCATTTTGTCTAGAGACTTGAGAATTGGCGTCAATACTCCTACAGATGCTTTTTCCCTTTACATTTACGGGCCCAATTGTGACGGATTTATGAATATCATCTACATTCTCCAAAATGTAGATGCTTCCAGACGTTTCTTTCTCTCGATATTATGTTTCTCAGTGAAAAACGAACGTGATAAGATTCATTCTGATAATATTCATTTTTTTGATAGAATCTTTTTTCATTACATCGAAATGTGACTCTACGGTTGTTCAATTATTGATTGTAATGGTTAATTATACTTTTTCTGATTTTTCTGATTTTTATTATCATTATTGTTCTTCCCTATCTTTCTCTGCCTTTCTTTTTCCCCTATCTTTGTGCTTCCTCTTTTTTCTTTTCTCTTCTCATTTTTGTTATTTTCTCTTCTTTTTTTTGTTTTCCTCTGCTTACATCCTCTTTCCTTTTTCCTTCATTTTCATTCGTTCAAACCCTTTTTTCTTTTGTTCATGTTACTTTCTCTCCTTCTTCCTTTTTTCATTTTTCATTTTGCATTATTTTTTTGTCTTTCCTTGGTTTTCTTTCTAATTTTTCTCTTCTTTTTTGTCATTCGATTTATAATTCTCCCATTCTTTTTCTTTACTTTTTTCACTGGTTTGCTCTCTTTTCTTAGTCTTTTTTGTTCCCCCCTTTAGCTTTCCTCTCTTTATTCATGATATCATTCATTGTTTTCTTCTTTCTTTACATTTTCTCCTTCCTTTGTTTACTTTTTGCCTACTTCACTCCCCCTTACCACTCCCAACATTGGCTATTTTACATTTGTTCTGCAGAATATATCTCACTAGTTGTCGACTCTTAAGAAACACTAACTTAATTTGTCATTACCAATCACAGCAATCAACAAAGGTTTCTTCAGTTTTTGAGTGATTTTTGATGTCTGGTCATATATCTATATATCTGCATATCATTCCATCAATCAATGAGCCACGTATGGAGGCCGTACTACTGGACAAAAGAGCTGAATATTCAAACATTCATTTCGAACTATATCAAGTGAAAACCTTTTCTTTTTGTGAACGTTTCCCCAAAAAGTGGGTTTTCAATGAATAATGAAGTTGAAGTAGTCCCTCAGTTTATGCGCGGCAGCATCCACGTTTGTTTCTTTTGAAACTTCAGATTATTTTGCTCATCCCAAAAATTGCAAGAAAAGTAATCTATTCATTGATCACCCCTTTCCCCAGAATTTCAAGCTCCCAGGAAATTAGTTCGAGCTCGTAAAATACATTGGTCACATGACAGTTTCTTTGAGTAAATAACCAAATCCGCCTTTTCTTAAAAAAAAAAAAATGAGCTGAATCCATTTTTTAAATAAATTCATTCATTTCTTATTTCCTTCATTTTTTTTCTTCTCCCAAAATCTTCCATTGTTTCCTTCCGACCCCATGTTAATTTAGATTTTTGTTTACTAGGGTAGCGCTGGCTTTTGATTCTCCCTGGTGCAAAGATAGGAGTGTTTTTGGAAAAAACATCAGAGACCTGTAGGGATGCAGAAAATACATAAATGCATCTATTTAAACACACCTAGTGTAATTGCCACTGGGCGATGGTTAACAAGCTATTGTTACTGTATTGATTACAATATTCAGTGGGGGCCATTTTGAGGGTTTTGCTCCGAATCATAGTGAGGTAAATTGAAATAACACGAACTACAAATTTGTTGCTTAACCGGTAGGGCTTTTGCGCATTGCTAGTGTTGTAATTCTCAAAAAGCACTTCACTAGTGTACATTTGTCAACAAGAGTGCCCATCAAAAATTTCTTCAGTTTTTTTCTGTTTATGAGGGTTTCCAGCTAGATGGTTGCTTTTATTCAGTCCTTTAACAGTCAATTTACTCCTTATTATATACATACATATATATATATATATATATATATATATATATATATATATATATATATATATAGATAGATAGATAGATAGATAGATATACGTATGTATATATATATATATATATTTATATATATATATATATACACACGCAGAGAGAGAGAGAGAGAGAGAGAGAGAGAGAGAGAGAGAGGGAGGGAGAGAAACTTTTTTTTGCTTTTCTATTGCCCCAACATGGAATTTTTTAAAGCTTATTTTGAAAAGAGTTCAACTTGTTTGTGATCAGAAAAAATAAGGCAAAAAATAACTTATTCATTGGCCATTTTTTAATTGATCCCCCAAGTATGACATGCTTCCTAAAAACGTTCTCCACGTGACGGTCGCCCCTGTTTGGCCACTGCTAACGTTTAGTGTTGCACTCCTCATAATTTTAGTACTTTTCTCAATATCCGTGCGGTTCCTAGCAGTACCGTGGTCTGTACTGTCTCAATCCTTCCTTTTATCCGAGCTCCTCCAGTCTCATCCTCAGTGTCAGTTTCGGACAGTTTTTAGTGCGCCTAATGTTAATGGCACTACCCTGACTTTCATGTTTCACATCTTCTTCAGTTCTCTCGCTAGATCTTAGTATTTTTCCAGTTTTTCACTCTCCTTCCTCTTTACACAATGGTCTGCAGGCCCAGCCACATCTATTGTTTGGCAGGTTTTCTTCTTCTTGTCTACGATTACCAAGTTCGGTCTTCTTGCCTGGATGAGGTGGTCAGTTTGGGTGTCAAAGTCGCAGAGTAATTAGTGGTTGCCATTCTCCAGGGCTGCCTCTGGTTTGTGCTGGTACCACTTTTCTGTTTGGTTGAATCCCATTTGTTCACTCAGTTCCCCAGTGTATTACCGTTGCTACTCTATCGTGTCTTTCTTTCGTGTACTCTATCGTGTTTATGATCTTTCTGAGCGATATGACTACATACACTAGTTATGTGGTTTACAGTTTCATCTCTTTCATCGCACAGGCGACACTTGCTGTTTCTCTGTGTTCTGTCGATTGTTTTTTTGATAAAGTTTGTCCTAATGCATTCGTTTTGAGTTGCCATGATGAGCAATTCTGTTTCCATCTTCAGGTTTCCTTTTTGTAGACATGTCCATGATCTCTCGTCTGCTACATCCTGTATCTGTCTTTTAAATTATCCGTACAATTTTTTCTTTTCCCATTTTTCTTTCCTTCTTTGCTGTGTTGTTCCATTGTTTTATACTTTGTTGTTTGTTGCGCCATTTTGTGCACTCTTTATGAATTCTTTGCTGTTTGCTTGCGCGTATTTTTCTAGATCTGCTTTAGCACCTTTGACACAGTCCTCTATGTTGATGACCCCCTGCCACCTTCTTTTCTCTTAACGTAAAGTCTATCCGTGTCATCTGTGGGGTGTAAAGTTTTGTGCATTGTCATAAGTGTCCTTTTTCGCCTGTCCATTGATTGGAATTCTTCCTTTGTCCATCCTAAGAATGGTCCTGTGTATCTCACTTCCGATAAAGCCCATGTTTTCATTCCTTTTATCAGATTCTTGCTGTTTGATTTGGTTTCTAATATTTTCCTTGTCCTTCTAAGGTATTCTCTCTTTATTTTCTCCCTCATTTCTTCCGGTTTTATCGTGTCCCATTCGAGAACTCCCAGGTATTTATATTGGCCTTGTGTGGTCAGTGCTCTAATCTTCCTGTTGTCCAGGAGTTCGATAACTTCTGCCATTGTGAACCTTCCTCTGTGCATTACCATAATTGCACATTTTTCTATTCCAAATTCCATCCCAATGTCACCACTTTATTTTCGTTTGTTGAACAGCATCTCAAGCTCTCCCCTTTTTTTAGCAAACAATTTTATATCGTCAATGTACATTAGGTGGTTGACTTTTCGTTTTGTTTTGGAGAAATGGTATCTTTTGTTGTTCTTCATGATTTTATTGAGCGGTATCATAGTTAGAACAAATAATAGTGGGGACAGCGAGTCTCCCAGGAAGATTCGCGTTTTTATACTTACCTCTGCTAAATTTTCTCCTGTAGCTATCAAGTGTAGTTCCCAGTTTTCCATAGAGTTTTTGATGAGTCTCACCACTGGTTTGCTGATCTTGAACATTCTGAGGCATTCGAGTATCAAGCTATGTGGAATCATGCCATACGCTTTTTTGTAGTCTATCCATCCCATTGAAATGTTCTTTGGCCTTTTTCTCACTTCTTTTAAGATCATCTGGTTGATGTAAAGTGAGTCATCATCATCATCATCATCATCATCATCATCATCATCATCATCATCATCATCATCATCATCATCATCATCATCATCATCATCATCATCATCGTGTCCTGTTTTCTTGGAAAGCCCACTATATTAACCCTACGAATAGCAGATAATCAATTCTGAATAAACGAAATTTTCCCCCAACTATTAGGCAACACCATGTTGTATACATCAGATCTCTGAATATCCGAACATCAATTATTGACAGTTCAGGTCATCTGAACATTTCAAGGTCCCATAATTGTGTTCAACATGGTCTCCGCTTATCTGAAACAACTCCTCCAATTTGGCATCGTTTGGATTAACGAGCTCTATCTGTAATTGTGAAAACAATAACATCTAATGTGTCTTTTGATAGAATATCCACTCAGTATTTACTAAGGTTTTATTAAGTCTCGCGCAACGCTTGAGTCGGGGTGGGGGCACTGCAAGAATCGATTTCCCCTTAACAACCAGCAGGATTAATTCTCTATGTCAGTTGTTCTTTAATGTCGTGACACTACAGCCAATTCTAGCAGTTGGACCTTGCTTCCACACTCCTCACATCTTGAACTAAATGATTAGTTTAAAATTGGTGGTTCACAACTAAATCATTTATCCGATAGTCACCAACTGAGAGTATTCGTTAAAGCAGTCAAAAATTAGTCCTCAAACTGAGAACCATACAACATGCACAATAGAGAATCATGCTGAACGTTCAGATCACAAGACTGCAACTTATACTAGAAAGCAATTAGGGGTCAGAATGGAAAATATTAAGAATCTCAAATTGCAAAGGGATGGTCATGTTGCAAAAAGAACAGACATCCGCTGGACATCAGGAATCAAAGCATTGAGATTTCCTAGAGATCATACGCAAAACTTTGGCTGGTAAAAAATGGGATATCGTGACAAACTGAACAAGTTCAGATAGTATTGTCTCCGTGACGCCTACAATAGTGACTTCTGGCGATTTACGGGGAAATGGACGCTTAAATGCTGCTGCTGCTAATTTACGCAAATATGTGAATAAAACAATTTGTGTTGCAGTGGTTGGAAACCTAGCAAAAACCTGACTCTTCACAAGCTTCTTCAGTAATATAAGATTTCAATGTCTCAGGAACTGGAAAGAGAGAAGAAAACCCACAGGGTTAAAACTCGAAACGAGAAACGACCAAAGAGATTGTCATGTCAATTGCCAGGTAATTGCTTTATAACATGGAAACCAGGAATTGGCACTAAGATTTTTGACACATGCATCCATTCAGGGAAACGCACAACTAATGTATTCGCCAACAGGGCGCTTCTCGCTTGAAAACAACAAAAAATCACTGCTCTACATGTCCAATATAAAACTGCACAAAAATGTTCTTGACCATACATGTTAGCTAGCGACTTATAGCCGAATTAAAGTGTCACAATCTTCATTCTAACCAAAACAAATGCTAACAAGAAGCTTGATCGATAATAATTTGAGAAAAAAAAATCAAAACAAAGGAACCTTTAAGGACCGTTGAGAGAAGTTGTTGAATTTCCTTTCGGAGTAACAAATTTAGAAATTGCAATTCACTGACCGAAAAATCTATAAAGATTTCTGGATCTCTTGGATAATGGAAGTCTTTGAAATTATATTTCTAACATTTGTTATTCAATTCCTTCAGTGAAAATATGGGACGCATCTGTGGAGAACCAGGAGGGAATTTCAGAAAAATATCTGTTATACGTTAGACTTATATTCTCTCGAGAATAGCCAAAAGGATTGTCATACTGATTGCATGGTAATTGATTCATTTCATGGAAACCAGGAATTTGCACCAAGTTACTTAATGCGTGCACTGAATCGTTGGAATATCCTGATTGCTGAAAATATAACTCGAAGTTGTTACTTTAATTTGAGCAAAAGTCTATTCAACCAAAACAAGGTGATAAATTGACTATTTTTTTCATTATAAAAAGTTTATGGATTCATTTTCTTTCAAATAAGACGAAAAAACGTTGTTTTAACTTACAAAAATGAGCAGAAATGTGGTTTCAATATTTCCCCTCCCCCGAAAAAAATTTCGTTGCTTCAATTTGATCAAAAGTGTGTAATCAAAGCGTGATCAATTTTTATTGGAAAAATTAGTGAATTTCAACGATTAGGCAGTTTTAGTGAATCTGCATGTATACTGTCAACGAAAAGACAGGAGTAATTCGCCAAAAGGGCTGTTTCCATCATCAAAAAGAAAGGTGTCTCCGATAAACAATAAATGCAGTATATGCACAATAATAATATGCATCCACAGATTATCCAACACGAGTTAATCCCCGTGAAACCATCGCTGTAAAGAGTAAGATTTGATGGTCTAAACCGTTAAAGTTATCTTCCATTAGCAAAACTGAAAGCTTCAGGTATAGGATTCGATTGTTACAGAAAGAAAAATACAAAAAAGTCATACTATTCATTATAAGGAAGATTCTTTAGGTATCCTTCGAGATTGCTTTTTTCATGAATAGCTTGAATTCGATTATTTCCTTTCCAATTTCTTTTCATTGAGCGAAAAACGCACCGAGGGGTCCCCTTTACGAATCCTTCTCTGACTTACACATGGTGTTGTTGGTTTAAATTAGAGGTCACAGACGTGGTCGATATTGGCCCTAAGAGGTCGACAGGGCCATTTGAGGGTCGATAAATGCCTGCAGGGTCAAATGGGGATCAGTAAACGCCGACAGGCTTATCGAACTTTTTTGCTCTAAAGCTGATATCCGTATAAGAAATAAAAATACATGGAATAGAATTGGCTTACACATATTTCTGAATTTGATTCAATTAGTTTTTATTGTTTTGTTCATTCTACAATCTGTTCATTGAAACGTAATTCTTGATACAACAGCCTTGCGTAGGCAACAGGAAGTTGTTGCATCGATGTCCAAGTTTTTTAGCATTTTCATCAGGTTTTCAAAAAATATGATATACTGATTCATTATTAATACTGACTCATAATGTGATTTCTACAAAATACTGATTGTAAAGTGTTCTCTCTTATTTTTCTTATATATTGTTTTATTTCATTTCAACATTTCTACTACATTGTTTATTGTTTTTCATTTTATTATTTTTTTGCAAATACTTAAAAAGTCCTGATTAATTCAGATTGAAAAAGAGAAACATGCAAGCCAACAGAATGTACATACAAAATCATTCTAATACCCTGGGACACAGCTGTTTATGAGGTTGGCTTCTTTAGCCAACTTGTTTGGAAAAATATAGTCTGATTGTCATTGCATAACAACCATAGAAATACAGTTGGAAAACATGAATAGAGATTCATTTAGCTTTTTGCACCCCCCTGTCCCTGATTTCAAATCGCCTCCACTCCTCCCTCAGCGACGCTCCTGTTACTTTTTGACGGCTGGTGTATACTAGTACATCTATCTATCCATCTATCTCTCTACAACTCTCTCTCTTTATAAATGTATATATATATATATATGAATGATAAGAGAGAGTTGGACATGCTGAGATATGTATAAGTACATTGATCAGTATATAGATTAGTAGAAATATATACACATCATAGCTGTGTGAGTATGCTTGCTCAAACATAGAACGATATCACAAACTTTTCTGAACTTTAGAGATCTATTGCAGAAAAAAAAGATTTCAAGATTGGAATTATTCGATTAAAAAATTCCTCCCTCCTATCCCCTGTTGTCTCGATTGAACAGGGGTGAATAAAATATTAGAATAGCGATGGGAAAATGTTTATTTGTGTTGAGTTACAAAAAAAATATATTTTTTATGGTTTGGAATGCCCAGTGGAAATCAAGACCGTCAGTGTTATTTCCAGCTTGTCTACTTTTGATAAGAATATTCCGAAATGATGAGTTGAGTGAGATAATTCCTACCAGAAGTTTCAATTTCTATTGATCTCATTTTAAAGGTACAAGTCCTGGAGTCCGACCTTCTTTCACACCGATCAACATTTAATCAAAATGTTTTTTTCATTCTTACTCTTTGTTAGTACTTCTTTAATTATACGGGTGCAAATCCTGTTGTCCCATCAATATATTTTAATCCCATTGACTATTTGTTAGAAAACGTGAACCAAAACTGTCCACATAAATTTCTTCAGTATCTCAGTTATTTCGACTGACTGACTACGTTTATACGTGTTAGGCGTCAGGCTGTACGAATGATGTTGGAGAACTGAAAATGGGATAATATACTCTCTCGCTCTGTTGTGCTTATTTCTAGAGCACAAAGTTTCGGTCCTGTTACCCAACATACTTCTTAAGGTTAGTGTCGTAAACGGGAGGCTTCTTGAACTTTTTTTTTGTTTTTTGTAGAGGGTCCAGTTTGCATTGAAGGTTTATACCAAACTAGACAATTAGTGTGTGTCTGACATAGTTCAGTTTTTCTTTTAATCCGGACAGAATTGTTTAGAACATTTTATTCTTATTCATGATTTCAAATCACGGCTCAAACTGTTCGAAACGTCGACAAAGCATCTGGAGTGGACACTGCTATATTGAACCCTGGTCAGTGATGTTTCTGTAGGGCTAGATGTGGAAATACGGATAATAATGATAACCCTCAAGAGAGTCCATTCCTGATCTTAATTATGAAGAATTATCAAGAACAGTGGTTAACAATCCACAAAGAATCGTTCAAGCACTTTCTGGAGTCTTTAGGACTTTAACAGTAGTCATACTACGCCATCTCAAGGCAATAGGGAAGGTTACATACTTACAGAAATGACTTCCACATGAATGATACATGACACTTCCAGACTACACACCTCTCAGGTGACTGCCCCTAGGTTTAGATAGTTGTGATAGGAAGTCCTGAAGCACTGCATATTCATCTGACATTTCTTCTACAGATCATTATCTTTTCAAGCATTTTAAACTTTACATCTGTGATAAAATGTTCAATCATAGGGAAGCCATAATTTGTGCTTATGATAGATTTGTGATGACTAAACCGAGAGAAACTTTATGAAGTTGGTATATTGCCATGAGAAAAAATGTTGAAGAAGGGTTATTTCTTTAAATGGATTGAATTTTGATAATTCTTCCTTTAAATCATCCTTCATTTTACGATTAAAAGAAGGATATTTATTTGCATCAGCCAAATACATTGTTTGTTCACGCGTATGCTTGTAAAATCATTGTTACCGGTAACACTGCACACTGGTAATCTGCGCACATATGAAATAGTTACAGAAAAATAATTATTATGACGAAGTCATTAATCAAGCGATTTTTGATTTCCTTCCTCTTACAGTCGGACTGAACAATCGTTATTCGGATTTCATCTATGGCCGAAGATATATGTCTCTACCGGGGGTTGGGTCAGAGCCAGTCGCTGAAGGTCACTGGGAGTACGGTATTTCCTGATTAATTAGATATATAAAGCAGAGGAATGATCATATTTCCATGATTTTGCATCGATCCAATTTTGTTCATTCTCTTCGTTGTGATTAGCTGCTCTCTCGGGTTCTTTCTACGGATTAAAAAAAATCTCATTATAATAACTAGTGTAGTGCTGTTCCAAAAGTGCATCTTTCGAAAGGGCCAGACTTCATACCATGTAGAGCAGCTAGCCATAATAGTAATCAAAAATAACTTTCTGTTCGTCGTAGAGAACTATCGCTTCCAAGTGTTTCGGTCGGTTCAATTCAGTGACGCTGCCCTCAACATTTTATATCTAAATTTAGATAATTCTAAAGAGCAGGAGTCAACTGAAATATTTCATAAACCATATGTAGATAGATCTACAGCCTTTTTGTTTTTTGCTATTTTCCTTAAGAATAACGGATACAAACAACTGAATACTTGACACTGAAAAATGCATTAAAAACCGAATAAAATTAAATAAACAGGAAGCATTTATAGAGCATATACCCCAACCAACGCAATAACCATTAGAAGCAGAAAAAATCAATTCATGAAAAAAATTTTTTCAGGGGAGGTAATCGTTGAAAATTCCTGAATCCACCCAAACATGTAAGCACTACTGTCTTATCCCATAGTCAAACTTTTCAAAAACATTTAATTGAAAAGCATTGAGAACTATTGGCGGTATAGTGTATTCAGTCCTGGAGCTATGACACAAGGGAAATAACTAAAAGAAGATTCATCGATACATCCTAAATTTCATCAATTCTTCTATAACCCATTTCCAATCTCCTGTCATAAAGAGATAAAATAAGTATTTTGATTATTTTTTGATTCAATTGAGAAAAAGCATTGGAGGAGAGAATTTCATTGTTATGACACTAAATCTAACGGCACAATTCAATGGTGCACGCAAAACTACTGTCGGAGATTAGTTTGCAGAGACAACAAATTAGATTTTAATGCATTGTTTTGAAAACTAAACTCATAAAAAATGCAGGCCAAAGTTACACAGATATTTAAATTGAAATTTGGAAGAAAAGTCTTATCATATATTGATAAGCTCATTCCTCGGTGAATTCGCTTTAAATGCACTTTTGAATCCCCAAAGCATGCCGGAAATCTACTGTATTACACACTTTTTCTCGAAAAACAAGAGGAAAATAAACGTAGAACTAAGCAGTTTCGTACCTGAGAGCGAAGCGACGACTTTTTTCAATGAAAAATAGTATATACATATGTTTTTAATCTATTGTACTTTTTTAATGAACATATAACAAAGGCCCAGTTCAGCATTATTGTTACTTTTTAAATTCTGGAACGATGATGGGAACTTTAGCAGAGTTTTACATTATAGTAACATCATAAATAGACCCATTATCATATTCGAAACTCTAGTGAAAAAGTTTTTTCGAAGAAAAATATTTTGGGATATACTACAAATGCGCATACTGTTCTTATTTGGTCAGAATCAGTCAAGAATTATGCCCTGGGGCTTGCTCACATAGAAAGTTTTTAGCCCAGGTGATAGAAAAAAAGGAAGAAGTTTCTCACATACCTGCACTTGATCATAAATTGAGTAACGTGAAATTGCTCTTTAAAGAAACACTAAAATTTCCTGTATTTTGTGAGATAAAGTTTTTAAATCGTTGGTTGTGGTTTAGTCAGACGATTTATCTTATCTACAGACATTCAAGAACAAAGCAAACATCCAGGGAAGGCTGGAAGTTTCACAAACAAAATTTACTGAATAACTAACAACAAAGAGTAGAGAAATAGTCAGACTAGACAACATGAAATGATTAAAGATAAAGATTTTCGCTTTTTTATTCGAATTGAGGCCTATAACTGATTATATTGAGGTTTCATCACTCGTGGACTTTGTCGCTGAAAAGCACAAAGAAATGAACATTCAAGTTTCGAAGTTTGAAGTAGAAGGTTCCACTATGTTTTATGGCAAAAGGCTTCAACAAGCCAGATATCTGAGAGAGAGAACATCAAACATTTTAGACTATCGACTTTCAGAGAATCCCTGATCACTCATCGATTCCGAGTCCAGAAAGCCAGAAGAAATTCACAAAACCTACCAATACTAAAAAACGCCCCAAACGAATAAAATCTTCCCCAAACGTACCGAACCTAGTATATAATCATATATAAACCGATACGGTATTCATAATGAGTCAGTATATCATATTTTTTGAAAACCTGATGAAAATGCTAGAAAACTTGGACATTGATACAACATCTTCTAGTTGCCTACGCAATATATATATATATATATATATATATATATATATATATATATATATATATATATATATATATGTATATATATATATATATGTATATATATATATATGTATATATATATATGTATATATATATATATGTATATATATATATATATATATATATATATATCACACACCTTTTGAAAAAATTGCACAATGACAAATTTTTGCTTTTTACAAAAAAAGCAGAAACTGAAAATGGCCTTCAGAGTTTATTTCAAGTATAAAAATCGATGGTAAGTGCGACCTCAGTTTATACCATTTCGATTTATGAGAGTTTTATGGTAATCATTCGAATAACGGGGAAAATCTGTGGACATACACGACGTGCTAAACTGTACTCAGGGAAATTGAACCATGAAAATTTACTCTACCATAGTTTAGTTTCCACCGTCTCCTACGAAACAGTCTCCTTTGGCTTATATAAATCCGTCTCACAAAGTGCCCTGTTTGAAAATTGTGTTTGCATGCTGTTCCTTGATTTTTTAGGCATCATCTTGCATCTATCTATCTACCTAACGATATATTTTGAGCTGTAAGTATCTATCTATCGATAACTAATGTTTTATTTCAGCCTATTCATATCTATCCATCTACTTATTCAACACTGTCGTCAACCATCTATCTAACTATCTATCTATCTATCTATCTATCTATCTATATATATATATATATATATATATATATATATATATATATATATATATATATATATTTCAGACTGTTAGTATCTATCTATTTACATTTCTAATCTATCAATCGATATATTTCAGTCTGCTTCTACCTATCTATATTTAAAACCGGGTCGGAGTAACCTTGAATGAGTCAAAATTCTGAATTTACCCTGTTTCACACGGAGGTAAAGTTGGTGAATATATGAGTCTCACTCAGATAATTATTACTATATTTAGTATCCCAGGAGGGACATTATGTACAAGTAAATCTTGCAATAGTGTCTTGCAGCTCGGCCATTTAATTTATAAACTTGTAACTTGCACAAGATATATTGGTGTGGTCAGAATGTAGATGATGATGATGATGATGATGATGATGATGATATTAATAACAGGGTCTCCTGAGGGAAAGGTGTTTAGTTCTATTTGACGAAGCTGTCTTTCTCTTGATATCAATTTTAACGACAGTCAATAACTTAATTTGTGGATGCATGCAATAAAATGAAGACAACTACAAGATGAATATTTATCTACGTTTCGGTATGTATGTATGTATATATATATATATATATATATATACCAACAAAAGTACTTGGTCTTTGAAGACAGTCATACCTTAATTGGTGCAGTCAATTTGTTTTGAAATTTTCTGAACTGTTCAAAGCTGTGCTGTTGAAGGTTTTATTTTAATTTTATAAATGTACTGTTTTTCAGCCTGTGTTTGTTGCATTACATTCGAACTGCTATGCCATAACCGTTCGGTTTACGGTCTAATAGCATCAGATACGCCAGTTCTGACCCGATTACTAAAGTCAAGCAAAGTCAAACATGATCAGTACCTCGATGGGTAGCCGCTGGGGATACCAGGTGCCATAACTAGCTCGGGGGCATCCTGTGTAGCCAAATCAATCTCCAAACCTATTGACCAATTCATCGTTCTGGATGCCGTCAACATGGTCGAGAGCGTAGAAGTAGACCCAAGGTACAACAATTCTTCTGTACTATGCACCCAGACAAAGCAGCTCAACGTTCTGAGTCTGCTATCATTGTCTGTCGAGACTTGAAGATTCATACCTTAATCGTACAATACCAAAAGCTGCGTTTAACAAAACGGTACTTTTCGAAATATTGTTGTAAAATGAATGCAATTGCACGAGTTCACTATATTCTGTGCCATTTACCTTAAAAAGATTCTGAGAATCTTTAATTAGTCGTTGAATATTGATTCAATCGGAATCAATCGGTTCGAAGTATTATTGAAAATTGGCCCATTTTTCCCCTCATAGAATTTTCTGAAATCATAAACATAGATCGACGTATATAGAACGAAATGAAAGTCCATCTTTTTAATCAAAAAGAAAAAATTCTGGGAAAGATCTTTTTAAAAAAATTCTTTGTCAAATTACACGAATATTGCATTTTCATTCTTTTCATTTTTTTATGTTAATTGCATCATTTGTTGCTATTCATGTCTCCCCAAAGGGCATTAGTTTAAAGTTCCCGCAGATTATTCCAATTAAAGTTTTTATTCGGCTTAACTGATTCGATTTTCTGTGCTATTTGACCATTGACACCAATGATATTCCAAAATAACTTGGGAGTAAAAAGATGACCTGTCTCACAATGTGTCCGGAAATAATAGTTTTGACCAAAAACTGATATGTTGCTATACATTACGACTCCAGAAGTCAGTGCCACCTATTTCATGTTCCTGCAGAGGCCCAGCATCGATGTAGAGTCCTGAAGTTACTGCCATTTGACCAGTCATAAAACACATACATGCATATGAAAACTTTCAATCAGTTTTAGGCTCTTTTATCTTTTGGTAAATTAAATTTTTTTTTTAGATATTCCTTTTCAAGTATGGCTGATCCTGATTATTGCTTGATGCTGATATAATGTCTGTCTTATTTTTTGACCCTGGCTGTAAGCCCAGGGCGTATGTAACTGCAATCATGAAGAGCAGAATCTTGACTCCACGATACTAAGCAGGTTTCTAGTCGGATAATGTGCAGTGATGGTTTTGTTTGTGAACGCATAAATGTCCCAAAGTATGCTAGGCGTCAAAGACTATTTAAAGATTATTTCAAGGTAGAAGATTTTACTGATTGCCAGAAATGGTGAATATCAAATAAAGTCATGGCCAATTTGGAGCAATAACCTTTTTTACGAGTGATCATCGAATGATGATATGCCATTATTGGTATTGGATTTTAAAAAACTAAATTTACTAAACCTATAAAAACAAAGACAAAAACAAAAATCAAAGTAAGTCAGCTGAAATTACGACGGTTTCTCGTTCGAGGAATCTAGAGAACAAATACTTTAACATGTCTGGATCATTCACATCCTTATATAAAGGAAACTATGTCTTATTTCGTCACAGCAACCCGTTTATACATCTTTGATTGAGAATCCACGGGTCAAATATGGCTGTGGGTCGTCTTTTCTACACTGACAGGCTGAAATAATTTTTCTCATTCATATTTAACTCTTATGGAGCATGGGGCTGCATCACGTATTGCGTTTTCAGTAGCCAGTAAATTTTCACAGGTTGGAGTAGCAAGCACCTCACCAAAGGTAAACTAACTTACATGGCTAAAAGGCCCCAACTGCATTGCTATCTATCCTTAACTCGGTGAGAAGTAGGGTCACACCATTCCCAAGTGCGAGAAGAACATAATCTATCTTGGTCAAATCTCGAAGTTGACGAATTCAGTTTTACGTACCGGAAAGCGTCACGCCAGTCCTGAATGAAAGCTACTCAGACACTCTAACCATTATTCAGATCTACTATCTCGACGAAAGTTGTTCAAATGATTCCTGATTTTCTGACACGCTCTGACGATAGACCTATTGTGTGAACGTAGTGTCTGGAAATAAATGATGGCTTCTAAGTGTCAAATCATCTTCGTGGCTCTGACCTTCACACTACATGACACAATCGATATTTGGGTCCCGACACAACGACACATCGAATCGGGCGCAAACGACCGAACAAACTCTATATTTATCATCACTAATTTGCGTTGTTTTTTGTTATCACTTTGCCAGTATTCCCATTACGGTTTGGATGATTTACTTTACCATGATTGAAAAATTCCCCTTGAAAATTTCGATTCTTAATCGACCAATTCAACCAACTACATATCGATTCATCTTTGATTTAATCTCTGTATCTCTGTCTCTCTTTCTTTCCCTTTAGATATATATGTGCGTATCATAATGGGAAATAACAGTAGAAAACACCTTAATTTATTAAAAGAGACTTTTGAGGAGAATGTTTGCTAGACTGATGATCCTGAATCAAAAAAGTGTGCATGGAAACATCTTTCAAAATAAATGAATAATGCCTACATTTGTCTCATCGAATTGGAATGCCAAGTTGTTGTCACCAACTTTATTCCAGTTATCCACTTTGATAACTGTGTTGTTTACATCTTTATATAAAGGGAAATGTCTTCTTTTTCGTTACATTTGCATTGTTTATACCTCTGATATGTCAAAAGAGAACAACAGAAAATATATAAAGAGCCATCAAGATCAGATAAAGGATACATTTGCGTGGACCTGGTATCTCATATTAACAAAAAACAAGATTGACACGATTATGTTATTCTGGAGAACTATGGCCACGTGATAACGATTCTTCAGCTCCCAAATCACCCTTGTACCGTTTTCCCCCAATTAGTTTCATTATATATATATATATATATATATATATATATATATATATATATATATATATACGATGTCTGTCCGGGAAGGTATTTTGGAAATATCGAATGTTGTTCCACCTAAGTCAAAAAAATTGGAAGATTGCAGTCATAATACTACTGCATGAGAAATATCTATATAACTACTGGACCATAAGCCTACTCAACTGCATAGACAAAGTTTTCATCAAAGTGATCAACAACCGAATATTCAAAACGCAGGATGAAAATCAACTACGAGAACAGGCTTGATTCAAGATAAATTTCCTCAGCCAATGACTATTTCCATTAAGTGAGTCAACTAAAACAAAAGTTTTTTAAGAAGGTTTCCGACTCATTGGAAATCCCAAAGGTCATCGATGTTATCATCGAACGAAGGGTATGCTGTATGCCAGAGTTTTGCAACATATATACGGACATAACAGTTCATTTATTTGGCTACAAAGAGAATCTTAGCTCTTCCTGCTCGAAAAAAGAGTGAGACGAAGATACCAGCTCACCAAAAACTCTTCACAGCTTGGCTCAAGTTATCATCAGAAACCTAGTCTGGAAAAAGGAATAGACTGCTAAAAGCTTAACATGAGACTTGATGATGCTGTCTTTTTTTTAAAAATCTTCCACGATCTATAAAAAATGCAAGATGAACTGAACGAAAATTACAAGAAAGTGGGACATCACATAAAACAAATGTCATGTACAACAAATATTTACCTAAGATATCGCTAGGAAACTCTCAAAAGAAGAAGAAATCAAGTGAATGATTATTCTATGAAGTCAAACTCAAAGAACAAATCATATTAGCTTTAAAAAGAAAGATCTACAACCAATGCAGTAATTATCACCAATGTAGCTATAACATAAAACCAAACCAAAATATTGACCCTTGAACAGAGTGAATCACCCATAACATCACATGGAGAAATCTCAAAACAGTGCTGTATATTAAAGAAAATCAGGGATATTATAGAATCCATTGGAAAACTCAAATAGCAAATGGCTGGTCATGTTGTTACAAAAATGACAAATGTGACAAAATAGACAAATTTACACAACATCATATTAGCAAAGTCAACAATTGAGAAATCTGGTGGATCATATGCCCTAAAACTGATCATGTACGACTTCTATCCAGAGAGTATCAAGCCATTTTGAATAGCTTGAATGTTGTTTTAATTTGTGATAAAAATGCAATCTCTCCTTAACTATGATGTCCTTGTGACTGGATTGATTGAAATGACTGGGCGTTAACTGGACTCTCTCTAGCTTTAGGGTATATGATGGATTCTCACCTTGGGCCCTCTCTTGATTTTCTGATTGCGCTCTTTAAACGTTGCTGTAGGATAATGGTCCGATTCAAAGTTGAGATAAAAATCAAGAGCCAGGATCGAAGTAAAATCTAGTCAAAATTGATGACAATGTTTATGCCCTCTGTTTACTCAACGAAAGTTCATGTACGTTTTGGAAGCCAAAAAATGCTTATGAACTTAATATTTCTGAAGATTCTGAAATATATTTTCCATCATTGAGATGGAATTCAATGACGCATGAATCATTACAGTTATACATGAGAAAAGTCTGGCATCTCTTTTCCCGCTAATGCAAGTAAGAAAATATGCTACTACACGAATTACAGTATGTTATTTACCTGGAATGTTCCTTGAGTGCAGTACCAGGCTCGCTTGAATATACCATGAAATGTTCCAATCACGATTGTAGGCTGTACCTGACGACAGAAAAACAGGTAGCTCTTTACAGCAACACATGCCGAGAATTTTGATATGATATTTTAAAAAAAATGTTGATTGCAGATAACAACTGTCTTTTTTTTCTTTCATTGTCTTCTTATCGTCTGCTGTCTCCTATTTTCTTCACCTTTTACTTCCTCTTGCTCCACCTCTCTTCATTTTTTCTTCTTCTTTGTTATACTTCTCTTTTTCAAAACTTTTTTTCACTTCTATATTTTCTTTTTTTTTCTGTATTCAACTCAGCATTTCAATTTTCTTCATTTTTCCTTCGCCCACGTTTACTTTTTTTTTTTTTTACATATGCATATGTTTCATTTTGCATTTCCTTCTTCCCCTTCCTATTCTCCTCCTCCTATCATTTTTCTCCTTTTTTTCTTCTTTCTATTTTTTGTTTTGGAATTCATTCTTGCTTTCTCATTTTTTCATCCTTTTTTTTCTCATTTTTTCCCTCCTCCTCATTTCTTTTTTAAAATTTTTTTCTTCCCTTTCATTCTCATCTTTCCCTCGTCTTCTTTTTTTACATTTATCTTCCCTGACCCTTCACTTTATTCGGTTTTCTTCCTCTACTTTTACGTCACATCTGCTCTTTTTCTTGATTCCCTTTTCCTTCCTCTAATACGTCATCTCTCATACTCCTCGGAGTCTTTCTTTTTTTCCCTGTCAGAACTTCCTTCTTGCTCTCTTTCTTCTTCTTCTTTTTCTTTTATCTAAAAAACTTTCATTTCGCTTCGAAGCAAACATTGAAATGAATATGTCATCACAAGATGCCCAAATCGAGCAAACCTCCTTGCTCTTCGATGAAATATTAAAGTTCATTCCCTGCGTTGGCGTATCAAGTAGATACGAAAAGAAAAATCGAGGATATCTCTCACTGCTGATTCGACTTTTAAACTTTGCTTTCCATACTGTCAGGAATGGTTTTTCTTGCTCTTGTTGATGTTGTTGTTGCTGTTGTTGTTGCTTTTCCAGTTTTCTATTCTTCGAAAAATGCAAGATGTCTGCAGATTTTCAAAAAGCCTTTGTGATGGCACCGTCTGCAAATGGCGGTAACCATATTTCATGCTTGCTGTTCCTTTTTCAAAATCTTTGTTTTCTTTGCAGAAAGAATTCTATTTACCTTTGCCAATGAAGTTGGGTGAAGAATATCTATTCACTCGTGCCTCTCTGTCTGTTTGTTCGTTTGTCCGTCTTTCCCTCCGTCTGACCGTCCGCCTGTCCGTCTGTTGTCTTTCTTTCTGTCTATACAGTATATCCTAAACCTCTTGGTGAATTCCAATAGAATTTTGTGGAAGGGTACGCCATGAGGTAAGAAAAAAAGATTACGTTTTGGGTGAATCTAGAAAATCAGAGGCACCATTGCCATTCTGCTGCAGTGACATCCAAAAATGTTTAAGGAAGGGACAGTTGATTGGAAAGAGTCAACTCAATATTTATAAATTTAGAGTTATCTCCCTGGTGATGAATTTACATTTTTATTTTGTTGACTCAACTTCGATACGAAAAACTATGTAAATGGCTATACTTTCGTCCATTTGCAGTGTTTTTGACTCGCATCTTAACACTCAAAAATTTCAAAACTGCAAAAACCGTTTAATTTCAGTATTCCTAAAATTCTTCTACATGTAAGTTAACGTTGCACTTTGGATTAGTGGACGCCTTTTGATGAATGTATATGTTACTACTATTTAGGCCATTATCATCCACCTGATTCTTAAATCGTCAACATCCGTCAACCTTTGTAGCTTCCACCAGATTGAAAAAAAAAAAACAACAAAGAAACTGAAAAACCAAAAAACAAAACAAAAAAAAATATTTGATTGGTAGGAATGATTTTCTAAAATAAATTAGTTTGACATTTTTTTTTAATATATCTATTTATCCGCTTCTGTTTGGCCACACAATCTCCCAGGTTGGTCTCAACGATTTTCAATGATATTTTGTGGAACGGTGGGCAAAGTGAAAGATTGATCAAATTTTCTAGTCGATGTTTTGCTTTCTTAACCCTACTCCTGCGACGTAGATATTATTAAATTGATTTGAATCCATTTTTTAGCGACAATGCCTTTGAAAAATATGCTTTCAAGTAACGTTCTCTAATTTTTCCCTGCATTTATGGTCGGTGTCATTTCTTCTGATTTATAATGAATTTATTTCACTGGTTTCATTCTTTTCTCATCCATAATATTCTGTTTCTCTTTCATAATCTTCATTCATTTTCCTTCTCAGCTAGCTTGGTCAATTGCAAAAACAAGGTTGCAGAAAAAAAAATGATTTTCCTCCCAAAGAACATTGAAAACTAAAGTATACCATTTTATATTGAAATAGTAGAATAGAATATTTTTAGAATAACTAAGGTAAATTTAGATCACATGGGATAGAAAATAAACTGATAAAACAGTTATCAGCTGAAATATTAGAAAAATTTAAGGAAGAAACATAAAATGTACATGATAAATCTTTCTTTGTACTGAGTAAGTTGGTAATTTTTTATCACGTTCAATTTGATAAAATCATTTCAGTTATTTCAGTTTTTCATGCTGATTATGCATATTTACTGTAAATTGTACATAAGAGAATTATTCAATGATTTGATTTAATTTTCAAGAGAAAATTTAAAGGAAACACTGATTATCATTTTTCCTCTTTCATTTTAAATTCACTTCTTTTCCTCCTTTATTTTGTAAATCTTCTTTTTTCCTTTTCTTCCGATTTATTTGTTTATTTCCGTTATTCATCTTTTTCTAATTTTTCTGACTTTCTGTTTTGCTTCACTCATTTTTTTTTTGGGGGGAAACTGGAGGAAAAATAGGTAGATAGATAGATCGATAGATAGATAGATAGATAGATAGATAGATAGATAGATAGATAGATAGATAGATAGATAGATAGACAGATAGATAGATAGATATGAGAAAACATATTAATTGATAAGAAAAGATAGATGGATAGATAGATATGAAAAAGATAGATGGAAAGATTTTAAAAAGACAGATAAATGGATATGAAAGGATGGATACAAAAGGATAGATAGGTATGAAAAAAGAAATAGATATGTTTATAGATAGATATGAAAAGACTGATGGATAGGTATGAAAGGTAAGATAAATAGATACATTCATCCATACACAGGAAAAACTGGATGGATAGATTGATAGATAGATAGATAGATAGATAGATAGATAGATAGATAGATAGATAGATAGATGAATAAGAATTAGAAGATTGATTGATAGACAGACAGATAGATAGATAAGTATGAAAGGTTAGATAAATAGATAATTCATCCATACACACGAACAAACGCATTGAAGGATGGTGAATAGTTAGATAGATAGATGAATAAGTATTAAAAAATGATTGATAGCTAGATAGACAGATTTGAGAAACATGCAGATAATTTGCTCAGAACATATTTTGCAGACGGAAATAGATTGATAAATAGACACACAGATAGATATTTATATATATAGATAGATAGATACATAGATAGATAGATAGATAGATAGATAGATAGATAGATACATACATACATACATACATACATACATACATACATACATACATACAAAGATAAGCATGGAGGGACAAGATTATATACATGTATATATATCTATAGATAGATAGATAGATAGATAGATAAGCATGGAGGGATAAGATTATATACATGTATATATATCTATATCTATATCTATATCTATCTATCTATCTATCTATCTATCTATCTATCTATCTCTCTCTCTCTCTCTATATATATATATATATATATCGAGAGAGAGATGGAAAGATTGATGAATAGGTATAAATGTATACATAATAGGTACATTCGTTCATACTTACGATTAGATCGATACAAAGATAGATAAGTAGATATGATATCATTCCCCATGTTTTCATAACTTGAACATGTTTTCTTCGGGAGGTTATGACTTGAAGTATCTGCCTCATTTCAGTCAAAGCTATACCTTGACCAATGCAGTCAATTTGATGTGTTTTTTCAGCATTTACTTAATCACATTTTTTTGACCATCCATGCTTTGTCTGCACTTTGTCAACACCTACATTAATAAAAACACACTTTATAGGTGAAAAGTCGAACGTTAAATTCATTATGATATCTCAATCTGATTATGAAATCTAGTAGAATTTTTTAAAAATCGAGTGAAATTTAACAACCTATTACAGATAAAATTATATGTTTGAATAATTCAACTTTGATACAAAGACAGTTTGGAATCGTGCTAAGTAATAATCGGGATTAAGATAAATGGCTTCCGAAATATGTATGCAGAACAAAGCTTGAAGCCATTTTTCAAAATCTGCTTAGAGAAAAGTAAACAATTTTTTTTGTGAAACTCGTTAATATTTTAAAACTCATAAGATTCTGTATTTAGAATTGAAAATGAACATCGTTGATGAATGGAGGCACAGAGGAAGCTGTTTATTTATCCAAAATGTACATTTTGCTTGCTGTTGTTGAGTAACGGCCCGAGTTAAAGTTGTGATAAAATCTTTAAAAACGAGGATAGGTTTTCGTCAAAATTAGTTCAACGAGATAACATACTTCATCTAAAACAAGTACTGAAACAATTGATTTAATAATAATCGGAGAACTAAAAAAAGCTACTAACAGGGTGACGACATTGGAGTTGGGGGTTGGTTTAAATGGTGAGTTTCAACTTTTGCTGGATATGAAACTTTTGTAAGTGATTGGCCGTAGCAGCAAGGTGCAAACCAAACTCCTGCAAGATAAGATGAATTTGTAACTCATTGGGAGCCTCTTGCTAAATTCTGATCCGCGTTAAATGTTGGCTAATGGTAAAGTTGTGATAAAAACTTTGACTTTTTCTACTGTGAAAACTTCAGGCTGCACTTGTAACACATACATGAATTGAATATACGACTAAATCATCCGCCACGCTGATTTTTATTTTTTAAAGAAAAATCAAACTCATCCTTTCTACGCATCAACGTTTTGAGTTTTTGGTTCAAACTAGACCATCATTGATTTTAGAATTGAAAACAAAAATTGGGATGGAGGTAGATAATAGTCGAAATAGATATGAAGAGGACCGCTCAATGTGATCAATTCATTACTAAGCTTTTTATATAATAACACGCCGATAAGGATAAGGAAATTACACATAATTCATCGATGTGAATTTGCACTTATTGTTATAAATACACTGTTTCAGACAACTTCATGTCATTAGAAAGATTTGATAAAAAAATTATGAATTTTTTAAATGAAGATTCACACCATTTTGTTGCCGATTTTGAGAAATCAATAACAACCGATTGATAAATGGCTTCCAACGTTTCAATAAAGAAATGTACTCAAATTATTGCAGGGAGGAACCACTGCATCATCATCATCATCATCATCATCATCATCATCATCATCACCAGCAGCAGCAGTAGCAGCAGCTACAGCCTTTTAACGTCCGTTGTTGGACATTGACCTTCCATAAGATTCTGTTGTCTCCTCAATCGTGGGCGTCACAGAGCCAGAACATTCGGAACTTGTTTAGATCGTCACGTTGCCTTTTTCTATTGGCTTTTTTTCCATATGATTTCTGAGAATCAACGTTGTGAGTTATGACGTCGGCCATTCTTGTTACGTGATAAGTCCATTCCGATCTGAGTTTTCTAATGGATTTTACGATAACTCTGACACCTATTTTTCTCTAATACACAATATTTTCTTGTGATCTACTCCATGTGTTCTTGTGCATTGTTCACTCCTGTTCTCTTAGCAGAGCTTTAAGTATGATGATCAGTTTAACTTAGAAATAATTCAAAACCTTGCCACAAGATTGGTGGTTTTTTTACGTATTCCAATGCTGTCTATGATATCTCTGACCCCTGTTTTTTTTCCTGAAATCCTGTGGTGTTTTGCAATCTCTCTACGTGGTGTATAACATGATTCTTCCCTGTGTACGTTGCATAGTTCTCAGCTTGAGGGCCCATCCTTCATTCCATGTTTCATCTCCGGAGCTTATTATCGAGTCTTTACTGGTCTCAGACATTTCTTTTAAAAAATTAATGAGATTTCTTTGTTTTTGAATGAATTGGCTCCGTCGTAAGCTTGCCGACTTAGAATGATTCATCACTTGATAAACTTAATTCAAGATAATGAAACTCAATAGTTTGAGGTTAGGAATTAAAATACAAATGTTCGTCATACAACAGTTCTATGATATGTATAAGTTAATGAATTCCTAATGATTTTAGTATAGAAATATATTTAAAAATCAGGTTGGGAAAGATTGTCAGTGGTTAGAATTTAACGAGGATTTTATTGACAAATTAAGACAAAAATTAAAGGAGAACATCACTGATTAATATGCACGATGAACATGTTTTCACATATCCACACACAGACACAATCTTAATATCACTTACTTATCATATCAAATTTAGTTAATGCTAAAAAAACAGACATATCTTTTCAAATATATCAACTATATCTCAACAGGAATGTATTTTTTGAAGTTTTAAAAATATGTATTATCGGACTATTTTAAAAAAAAATTATTTTGATACTTTAAGGGAACAAAACCAATCATCACATTCACTGAAAACAATATTTTTATCCAAAAATGCAATGAGTTTCCAAACATTAGTCATTACACAAGAAAAAATTCTGTTTCATAGAGGGTTGAGTGTTTGACTGCAAGAAAAGAAGACGGAACTCTGAATGCTTTTCAGTTCTAACAAAACTTGAATCGGTCCATAGAGTTCATAAGAAAGGAAAGTAAAAAAAAGTGGGCTAAGAAGGGTAAATTTTCTTTCTTTTTTTTACATGACACTATATCCAATTATACCCCTTCATCTGATCAATTCTCAAAATGAAAGAGACGATAAGAGAATAGAAAGAAAAACAGACTATACAGAGTTTAAAGATAATTTATATAGTCCCTATATATACATATATATATATATATATATATATATATGTATGTGTGTGTGTATATATACATATATATATATATATATATATATATATATATATATATACGTGTGTGTGTGTAGGTATATATATGATATGTGTGTGTGTGTGTGTGTGTGTGTGTGTGTGTGTGTGTGTGCATGTGTGTGTGTATATATATACATAGCTTTTTTTAAATTTCCTTATGAATTATATCGGATTTTGGACAATATTATCCGTCCCATTTTTAATGCAATGATTATTTATTTTCGTTTTGGGCGTTTTGACGGGGATTAACTTAGAAGGTCAGTCGGAAACAGTTTTTTCACAGAAAGAGATGTCGACCAAAGTCGCCAAAGTCTTTCAGAATTTGTATGAACGATTTTGTAGGTTTTGAATTGAGTCTGTTTTTTTTTCTTGTTTCTGAAATACAGTCTGCCTCTCATGAGACATTTTTTGAAATATAACTAAGCAAAAAAGCACCCCAAGTGCGTAAATCCCTTCTAACGCCATTTTAAGGGAAGTAACTGTGCATGGATCTGCATCAAAATTCAATCACTTATTCTGCAACCTATTGTATACCTTTTCAAAAAATTTCGTTGAAATCAATTGAGAATTTCTGGATATATTGTGTGGACAAGCACAAAACTTCTGCTGTTATACAATGTGATGTTAATACATAACTATGATGTAAGAAAGAATTCGAAAAAAGTTGACGAAATGAAATAGTGCTAAATCGTTTTCAATGAAAACTGCATTCGCGTATATCTAAACCGTATAGAAAAAACAACGGGGTTTGAGAGTTATTCAATAGAAGTTGTCACATTATTACCGTCTTTTGGCAGCATATCGCATTAAAATAATTTACTAAAATTTTGAAAAAATGATTGATCAATAAGTTTATTCTTTCGCCTTTTGTTAGACATTGATTATTAAAAAGTCTAAATTCTCAAAACAAGCATGAATGCTGCTGGACACAAAATGAGGAATAAATTTAGGGCAAATCACACTCCACACTTAATATCTATCTGGAGGAATTTGAAAAAAAAGGTTCTTTTGTAAACATGATAGGAAGTACACATTTAAACGTCTAGTCCCCTAGCCCTAAGATTTCGGATTTTACATAAACATTAAACCACACCAACTTGAAAACTGGGGAAACTTATGTTGACAGTTTTAGTTGAGGGTTCCTAATTATTAGACACGGTATCCCTCTGGGGGGCAATGTATATCAAATTTATGATATTTATAATAAGTTCTATAATAAAGATGTATCAAGGATATGTCCCTATTTTAAAATACTCCCAGTTTACTGGCCATACATCGAGCAACTCAAGCTGGTGCCATTATTATCAAAATGACATTAATCGTTGGAGTTGATTTTGTTGAACTCCAATGCAAGGTATAAACTGGATGAAGTTGCTTTCCCACTGTAAGAACAAGTATAACAGGTATCACTCAATTTGAAGGCTTAACTCCCCATTGTTTATTAGTTTCATCATGATAACCAAATTAACATTTCGGCTGGCTTTCTAAACGACTCGGACCAAACTGACCAGTCTTGTGCTTCTACGACTTAATTCATTGCATATAGAAATGCAAAAGTTAGAAAAATCAACTTCAGTCAGGCTAGAAGTAAGAGTGAAGTTTGACCATGCACCTTTATTTGCTTTGATTATTGTACACAAATTACGTGTAATTTCTTTGTATAAATCGTTGTCTCATCTTGAAAGCAGAATGTTCTTCGACAGAGTATCATGAATTGCGTTATAATTCACTGAAACTCTCATTTGAAATGATCTCCCGTAATTTCACGGTGAATGTATCATTTAGCCTAGACAACCTGAATAGAATTACCAATTGAAGAAAATTCACTGAGGAATAACAGGAGATCATTCAAATACGAGTCTTAATATAATACAACGAAATTCATAATGAGATATATGAGCGTGTATGTGTGTGCCTTTTTTCCTAAGAGGCGAGTTCATGCCACTAAAAATGAAGATGGTCATAAAAGACAAATGCAAAATTTTAGAGATATTTTAATTGGAAATCAATAAGCTCATCTTATTTTGCCATAAAGTGAAATCTTCAGGTCACTCAATAGAAGCCATCACGTGACGAAAGTTACCAATCGAGAAGGAGTGCACGCATTGAAAAAATCAATTCTTTAAACTTCAACATTTTTATGGATATATTGTCAAGGAATAAAAAAACAAATATTTCAGTGTTTTTCATTGGGAATTTCAAATTTACTTACTTATTTAGCTCTCATTTTTTCTTTAACAGTATCTAACTTCAGGTGGATAGATAGATAGATAGATAGATAGATAGATAGATAGATAGATAGATAGATAGATAGATTGGTTGGTAATTAGGGAGTTGTGAAGATTGGCTACATCAATTGAGCCACACATTGTTGTAGGCTAATATTAACGACAATTTAAATAAAAACATAAACTTGTCATCACAGTCAACAATTGAACAAATGGTCAAATGAAAAAAATGCATCAAAGAATGAATATAGTCAGGTTGAATTTAGTCATGGTATCACGATTGATTCCCACTGGAATACTTCTAAAATAGAGTAAAATCAAACACCTACAAACATGTATATTTAACGAAATGGGTCAAAATAAGGCCTTTCTATCATAAAAACAAAGATTTAGAAGGGGTCTAATGGAGAACTGATGCCAATTCTCATTCTATCTACAAAAGGGTATGTCAAGCAATGTCCGAACATACGAACAAACACAAATAAACACGTATAAAAAAAAGAGAAGGAACCTTTCACCATCTCTGTTCGGTATAGTTGTTCAATAGATAGATAGATAGATAGATAAGGATGTCGGTACATAGATAACATCGATCGTAGGCTGATATAAATGACAAATTTATATATATATATATATATATATATATATATATATATATATATATATATATATATATCCTGAGAAGCAGGTTATATCGCTAAAAATTTGAATACTGATAAAAGACTGATGGGAAATTTGTTAGGAGGGAACACTTGAGTTTTCAAATGCTTTACGCCCCATTTAGCTCGTTCTTTTCGAAGAGAAACTGCCGAGAAAGCAAGAAGCATTTTCTGGAATCACTCTTGCAGAAAAGAAATGCTCAACTACGGCGGAAAAGTATTTGAAAATGTTGATAGCGGCAAATAGTAGCCTGTTAGAAACTGTCAACCCAAATTCTTAAGACTGATACATGTTTCTTCAGTTTTTAAGTGGGTCAAGCTGGCTGTCTCGCTTGCTGGTTATCTATGTGTTGTACAGGCCGTAACACTGGATTTAGTTGCTGAGTAATTTGATATAATCATATAAAAGAAAAATATCATACACAAAAACAAGTCTTCAGTTACAGTTTCGATTTAAAATGTAAATTCATGCTGAATTATCCTCCCTGTTTGTGCTCGGTAGTGTTCACACGAGCTCTTAAAAAAAATGGATATTTTTAGTTTCCAATCTTTCAGTTGATCACCCAGGTAACTGCATGTAAACATGAGACGTTGGTCAGGTAACTGTTTCTATTGAGTGACAAACCTGACCGGTTCCTGTTTTTGTTGTTGTTTTTGTCATCTTGATAAAACGGAGACAAACAAAAAGAGAGCTCAAGTTTCTCTTTTTATGCACAGAGAACACTTATGTGCATTTTGACGTTCTGTCAAATGGTCCATTAGACATTTCAAATATTCCAAAGAAAACTGATGGTTTTTTAAAAGATGATCACATACACAAATATAATGTTAGGACGGCAACGACCCCAGCCACACACACATGCACATACACACGCACACACACGCACACTAAAATCCATATATAGACACATACACGCATGCAGATATAATTTCGACGAATTGATAAGTATACATAAAACAACGTATATTTCAAAATATTTATATTCCAGCGTGCTCAATACTATAAAGTAGAGCGAATAAGATAAATTCACGGTGAATTCAATGTCCCATCATAACAGAGGTGGGTGTATACATGGTTGAGCATTCTTTAAGTGAGGTGACTCATCCATTGTAAGCTTATGCAATGCTCTTCCATAGGGAAAGAGCATTCTGGTGGATGAGGAGTTTCTGCGTAAATGAATACATCGCTTAAATCCAGCCTTACTGACCACCCAGTTCCGTAGTCCAGAGGTAGGATATCGGCCCCCGGGTCCGATGTGAAGGTTTTAATTCTGCCTCGCCGTACTGGATGGGATAATGTCTTTAGCCACACTGGAGAGATGTAATACATCGAAACAGCTGTTTGTGGATGACACAATGATTAATGCTCCTCTATTCAGGGTTGAGCACTCTTTAAGTGAGGTAACTCATCCATTAGGAATAGAGCACTCTGGCGGATGAGGAGTTTCTGCGTAAATGGATGTCCGTGGATGACACAATAATATATATATATATATAAATATATATATATATATATATAAATATATATATAACTGTTATGTAGGATTGAAAACAATTCAATATTTTTTATTTGCCATTCGTAAGTGTAAAAAAGAGTTGTGAAATATGTGTACACGTGTGTCCGTTAAAGTAAAAAAGAAAAACTGGAAAACCAAAGCCTTAAGAGGCAAATGGTAGTTATCAGGAAATAAAACTCAACTGAATTTTCGCGTCAGGGAGGTACAAAAGATCTCTAGGGAAATGAAGAGTGAAACTGATTACGTTGTCCAATGAGCGTATACTATTTGAAAGGGTTTGTTTCGTTTCAAATTCTCTACCATTGAAGGTGTCACCCTTTCGGGGCAGGGGGAGAGAAAGAACGGAAGGAAGGAGGGTGGACGATTAAGAGGAAGAATTGCTATTGCAGCTACTAATCGACTTCAGATCGTTTCCAAAATATTCAATGAAGCAGAATTCAATACTCGGATTTATGTGCCAACATATTTTGCGTCGCAGATGTTTTCAAGTTTTCCGTCAGAAATAAGAAGAGCACATTTCCTTGAGATTGGCTAGACTTTTTGTTATATATTTCTCCCTAGTCATGCAAGATAACATATTCTGTATGGAACAACATTCTTTGCTTCCACTGATGATTCGATCAACATTACAATGCATTTTGACATTTTTCTGTTCCCCCTTCTTTCTCGTAGTTTTCGTCGAAGGTTCCGGTCGTCATCCACCCTAGAATGTCGTTGGCAAGAAATGCAGAGTTCCATACGTATGTGCACTGACTATAATACACTGAAACTATAATCAAAGTCAAGTATTGACAGAACAGGGAATACCAAATACCGTGCCGCGTGGATAATAGTTCAGCTTATATTGTATTGGAGAAAACATCATCAAAAACTGTCAGTGTAGTTAACATAAGTTTTTACAATTTTCAATTGGCTGTCTGAATGGTAATCTGGCTAACTATGTATGTATGTATGTATGTATGTATGTATGTATGTATGTATGTGTGTGTGTGTGTGTGTATGTATGTATGTATGTATGTATCTATCCATCTATCTTGATCCTTGTTACTATCTATCTATCCATCTATCTATCTATCTATCTATCAATCTATCCATCCATCTCAGTTTTTCCATATCTATCTATCTATTTATCTATCTATCTATCTATCTATCTATCTATCTATCTATGTATCTATGTGCCATTGGTACATGAAGCACCAATTAAGCTAGAAAGCTGAAAATTTAATCATTTACACTTAAGTATGTCTAGGAAATATTCTTTGTTTTGATTTTTGGAAAATTCCACCAGCAGATCTGAATTTTTCTCACAGCAAACACTTTTAGATTTTTCTCTCCCAAAAATACGAAGTCGTCAATTTGTATGAGGTGTGCTTTTGAGCTCACCTGAAAAGTGTATCTAATTTTCTTTTTCTCTGGAATTTTCCGAAAAGCTTACAGTCAGTGGCAAGGAACATCAGCTGAGAGAGGCTTTTGTACCATCCATTCAAACCTTGCTCTCCAATGCCCCCCCCCGAGTCTTCCAATGCCCCACAGAGGGCGGTAGGGCCCATGCAACCATATTGCTAAAAATCATTTTCTCATATTTGATCGTATTCCATTGGAGAACGTCCGAAAGAAAACGCCGTTGGGGGTTTGTTGATGCTCTCTCTAAAAATGTTGGTTATGAGGAGATAGGGTTAGGGGTTCAATTTCTAACGTGATTTGTTTATGCTAAATTTATCTGAGTGAGTCCAGCAGCATTCACACGTTTTTTTCGAGAATTAAGACTTTTCCAGTGATCACTGACCAACAAAATGCGAGAGAAATGACTTATTCATTGATCACCCCAATAAAACATGCTGTCAAGGGGCGTTGTTCATGTGACCGCTCCCTTTGGCACGATTTATTTCAACTGTACATTTATGGCTTCTTAGTCCATTGTATCTTCAGTGAAGAACTCATTAGGACCGGCTGATTATGAACCACGTATAATTTGGACATTATTATCAAGTCACCTCGATCTCGCCTATTTTATAATGTACTCAGCATTTGTAACCTGTCCCTATACCTCATATTTTATAATTCAGGTGTTAACTTCTCTGAATCCTTTTCTAAAAGATTCTATATCCTTCCCCCAAAACGGTGGTCTGTACATGAATGTCAGACTTCTAGAAAATGAATAAAAAAAAGACCAAAGTATTTGATGATCATCAGATATTGCACAGAATTACGCAATTTCTTTCGTCAATAACAGAAATTTGCTCTATTGTATCGAATTAGAGTCGAGTGCGTATTAGTCCGGCGACCCGAAGCGGTGAATTTGTGTTTTCAAATGTTACAAAATGATCCGGGTGATGTGATGGAACTTATTCGACTTGGAAATAATACATACATATATATATATATATATATATATATATATACATTGCTGGAACAACCATCGTAATAGTAGTGAAGTCTGACCATTTTCACCTCAGCTGTCCAATCAAATAACTAATCCCGATCGAGAACATTCGATAGAAAAAGTGGGAAAATCGAGAAAGAATAAAGAGAAACAGCGGAATTCACTTCACAAAGGGTTGCAGCCACTTGACAAATTGTTTTGTTCGGTTAGTTTTCCCGATATTGTTGCAGAAAAAAAATTTTTTGATCAATTTAGGTTTGTAAAAAAATTCCTGATGTTTCGTTCATTGTGTAACAGTTACAGTAATTTTTTTTGTTAGTTTCTCTCCCTTCTTTTGGGGTGGGGTGAAGAATCGGCACAGGTTTGCATCCACAGATAAATTTGGGAAAAGCATTAGGCAAATAGTACAGAGATTTGACAGTCATTATTTATTATTGGTTTTCATCACATCAATTTGGCAAAAAATGTGAAAAAAATGTATTATTGCTTCAAATATAACATTGGACTCTCTTTTTTCCAAGCACACACACATATATATAAACATATATGCGTACATATATAATCAGTATTATTCTAGAACGAATATATATATATATATATATATATATATATATATATATATATATATATATATATATATATATATATATATATATATATGTATATATATACGCATAATTCGTACTTGATCTTAGATAAGTAGTTATGAGGAGAGGAATTTATGGAAGGATAGATGGATAGCTAAATAGATAAAAACGAAATTTCTGTATACTCACTGCAACCTTTCGTGAAAATGAAACCATGACACTTTCTTATCAAATCAACACCAACAAAAGCACATGCACGCACGCACGCACACATACATATATGAATATATTCGTGAACAACAGATAATGAGACAAACACAGTCTACAAAGTCTTTTTTTGTCAGTTGATCAATTCACAAATAAATCAATTTGTATGTTTTCAATTTTTTGGGAGGGTTCCCATCTTTTAAAGCATAAGCGTACTTTCTAATGGTTAAAGGTTTCCGTAAAAGAGCAAACATAACATCAAATGCATGCACTTCCAAAATTTGTTGTGTTGGGAGATATATTTCTTTTTTTAAATTTTCAATGATGGTAAATCTAGCGTCTGTGCAGGGAGTAAGGAAGTATAGTTCTACTGGGAGTGGATCGGGGTAATCGGGTTATTTGATCTTGTGCATACACTTATCATATCCAATATTGAACTGCCCTTCCGATTTGTCTATATACTGCAGTTTGCATTCATTTCATTCTACGTGGTAGAAGTCATGTTTGCTTTTCTTAACTGTTGAAATTAAGGTAGACATAAAAATTTTGTTAGTAGCAGAGCTTGTAAAGGTGTTGGTGTGTCTAAGTTGGTTGCTGCATACATTATTTATACTGTTATAGGGTTAACGAATTTGATGGTTGTAGGTATGGTATTATATGAGACTTTGTTATTTATTTTAGTGTCACTGCTAACCATATCTTTGTTGGGGTCTGTGGCAGGAGATGACGCATGGTTTTAGAATATTTCTTTGGGTTCTGTTTTGAGTATAAGTATATTCTATTATTAGTTATATGTGACCTGAGCATGTTATGGACGGTGGTTATGTGTGATACGTGGTCAGGTTCGTTTTAGTGAGTGTTTAGGTTTCTTTTCTGGGTATTGTAGTAGCATATATATATATATATATATATATATATATATATATATATATATATATAATGTGTACTTTAGAGAGTGAGACAGACTCGGGAGTGAAGTTTTTGGTGGTAAGGTTTATTAATCCTTATATGTCAATAGTCCATACATGTTTCGGGATTTCTCCCATCATCAGTGGTGCGTGTTGTGTGAGTGTGGATTAAAATGTACCATGTGGAACCAGAGTCCACTGCCAGGGACTATGCATTGTGGGTAAGTTTCGTTGTCAGGGCTACTAGATGCCTCCTGCTGAATGTAAGAATGACCAGCAGGTATTGGGATTTTGGTAAAGCAGCAGCAGTTTGCCTTGGGGAGGGCAGAGTGTGTCAAGGTAAGGGGTAGTGTTGTAGAGGTGGATTTTCTGGTATGTTTGGGGTAGTGTAGGAGGGGTGGTGGGGTTATGGAGCTACATAGGTATCAACCTTAAAAGTTACTGAAAATGTTTTGGCTATATGCATTTGTTGCGTGGATGAGAAAGGGGAACATAAGCATATAAAGATATCTGTCTATTTACTGGTTAATACCTGCTATTCAAAAGTTATATTCCTATGAAAGCATTTATTATGTAAGAATAGCGTAAAGCAGTTAGCAATTATAGATAAATAATATTGGGGAGACTTTTGAGCATCAGAAAATTCTCCAAATGGTCTGACTGGTATGTCAAGCTGATTATCTGGGGTCGTGGTAATGGGAAGGACCCAGAGCTCACAAGAGAAAAGGAAAAGGGATATGCTGCCTTTAAAATGGCTTGCAACTAAAAAACTCATGATTTTGGTCGCAATTTTTGCTTTTCGCCCCATTCAAACAGAGCATAACAGTGGCATAAAGTGGAAATACCGGTTTTTGAATTATAATAGATTATATTTTTTAGTGGAAAAACTAAAAGCCACTTCATTGGAAGCGTTGATTATATCAATCGGTGGGTTGAAGATATTTCTATCAGTGACGGACATATATTCACGAAAATCAAAGTTCATTATCAGTTGATAAGTATATATGTTTGTGATTTTTTTAGGTATGCCCTCTCTCTCTCACTCTCTCTCTCTCACTCTCTCTCTCTCTATATATATATATATATATGGATAGAATGTTGTGGCCAGACCTAATATATATATATATATATATATATATATATATATACATACACATGTTAGGTCCGGCCACAACATTCTATCCATCCATCAATTAGATGTCACCTTGTTCCCCTCTTTTTCCCTTTCTTAGTCCCCCTCTCTGTCCCCTGTCTATGTCTTTCCATCTCTCTTTCTTCCTCTCTCTTTCTCTCCATATATATATATATATATATATATATATATATATATATATATATATAATTCATCAGATTCGACGGATCGTTATTCTTTGAAATATATAAGAACACTTTCATGTCTTATGTAATATCTTAATGCCACTAGACTCCATCAAAACTTCTCGTCTCCATAACTCAATAAAGAAAAATTTTGAATGAAGGATTCCATAAATGTAAAAATTCAGTTTGACATTCAACATAGCCACTCCTTGACCAGAATCCAACCAAATCCTTTCACTTAAGCATCCAGGGGATGAAAGAGACCCTATCGCTCGTAAACTGAAAAATTGCTTGATATTTACTGGAAAGTGGTATTAATAGCTTCTTAGAAAAAAAAAGGAAGGGTTTGTTCCTTTTAGCGTAAGGGAACAAATTGTTCGGAAGGAACTAAAATGCCAGCTTCTTGGCGAAAGTTTTTAATATAATTTCCGATGAAAGATAACTGCTTGGAAGCAGAAAGCCATGTTGACCTTCTCTGAATGCACTCTGCTATATAGTTAAGTATTCTTTACGAATCTTTTGAAATATTTTTTTGAGTTTGATTTTGCGCGTTTTCAAACAATTGATATCTGAGTTTTATCTTCAAGTGAATTCTCAACCGTTTCTATCCGAATTTCAAACAGAAGAGTCACCTCCTACAACATTACATCATAAAATTCCTCTTTTATAACTCACACAACAAGATATAGCATTAATCTGTATACAGATATACTTTCGAGTTTTCTCAAAATCAACAAAACAGGACTTGTTCGTCACCCCACCTATAGGGGGTTGGGGTAATCAATTAGAAAATGGGCTGATAAATCAATGAGTTATTCAGTCTGAATTAAAAAAAAGAAAAAAAAAATCATCGTAAACACTGCTCAACGCTAATCAAAGCATCCGATCAGCAAATATTTAGATGGTAATTTGAAGCCATACTAAAAGCCTATGGGGGTGACTAATTTTCGACATAATAAGTAGTAAATGTCGAAATTTTCAACTCTAAAGCTGCATTGGCGCAGCTTGTATACGTGATACATGTGTAAACTGCCGGATAGCCAGTAAGCTTGAAGCACTTAAAAACTAATGAAACCTAACAATTTTGGTAGCTATTACGGTTGGCAGTTTCTAATTAAGAAAAATACCAATGACCTTTTGTGTTTCAAGGAAATAACATTCATAGTGGCAGGACCTAATCTTGCAAATATTCAGCGCTTCTGTTTTGTTCGCTAATTCCATTTTCTGTATTGCCAACCTTGATGCAACCTGCACATCTGGGGGCTTCTAACTGAAATAATACAGTTGAAGATAAATGCTAAAGATTGGTGGTTCATTCATCATGAACGGAAAATAATTTTTTTTTTAACTTTGTTAGTGTTATATCTTTTCTCGTCTAGTATTTGGAATTTTCCGTCACCTTGGCTGGTTACAAATCAAAGCTGGAAAGACCAGTCTACCGTGTGATTTACCTATTACAGAGGGAAGAAAAGATTTGCTCATGCCTCTAATGAGAACATTAGTGCAAATTTGGACTGCCTGTGCCGAATGGTTTATCAATATGATTTCGTAAAGCAATGACATATTAATAGTTATCAGGTGCAATGACTGAACAATCATTGTCAGAACCAGAGTTTGAACTTGATTCTCCGATTCTATTTCCTGAGTAGCTAACCGTTCGACAATCTACTCTTATAGAGCTGTTGACAGAACTAATATCAGAAAAATATGGAATTATTTGCTGGAATCCCTCATTTCATTCATCAACAACAGCAAGAATATTAATTTTTGTGAACATTGTTGGTGTCTGTGAGTTGTTCATCTCAAAGTAGAAAAGAGAAGATCACATTAATGTATGTCCGTTCCTGGGGAGAAGTGTTGGGTTCATGCAATTACGAAAAAGGTTCTCTCAGTCGGATTTTGTGATCCATTCACTCAGTTTCAGTGCGGCTAATAATTAAGCCACTCGAATCTCTTTCAACTGATAACTATTTGGATCATTAAATTAATAATATGAGAAAAAATAGAACTGAAAGTATTTACCAACATTCTATCTCTAATTCACTACGAAAGAGGAATGTTTGCAAACATTTGCGTTAAGTGTGATTCTACCGATCGGGATCAAGTCTGTCCCTTAAATCAGTTGCCAATCAATGCTGAAGAAACCAGTTCACTAATTATCGCTACAGAGAGACAAGAAGGGGTTTATGCCTTTATCACGGGTTGAACTTGATTCGCCAAATTATCAACACTGCTCATATTCAGCCACTCACACTCCTTTTAACTGATAATTCTATTTGTGCTATTGATAATACACCAAGACAAAGCAGAATTGAATGTCTTTGCTAAATTCCAGTGTCTCATTCATCACAGACAGGGGATGTTTATTTGTGTTAACTTTGTTCGTGTCAATTATTCCGGCTGGAATCAAGAATTGTTTGTCTGAAGACTGTCGATCAACCTGACCAGAAGAACCTAGCATACTCTTCTACGTATCCTCAAAGAGGAAATGAGATGGATTCATGCTTTTTACAGGGGGATTAGGGTAATATGAACTCAAAATGTCTCACCTGGGGTTGGAACTCACTCAGCCGATTCAGTTTTCCGTGCTGGTAAGCGTTGGACCGCTCTTATCTCCATAGCTTCAGTTTAATATCAATAATTTGGGAAAAAGCAGAACCAAAAACCAAGTGTCTCATTCATCACAATCGGGAAATGTTTAATTTTTGCTAACATTGTTCATGTCAAGTGTGATTTATACCTTTTGCTAAGCTTTAGGATTCCTGCTCCCACTCTGCGACCATTAATCAAGTTGGGGAGAGAAAGAACAGGATTCAATTTTAAAAGTGGGTGTGGCTTTTAACAGGAAGAATAAGTTATTTTTATACTTATCTTCTCGTTTTTTTCCCTTTCCACCTCTCTTGACATTATCATGCAATGCACCTGTTAGACAAATTTTCGAACGTAGGAATTCTCAAATTGGGAAATATTAAAGTACAAAGAATATTGACAAACAGGAAGACACATTCTTCCTTTCTCTCTCACAAGCAAGTACAGACTAATATATAATATATATATATATATATATATATATATATATATATATATATATATATATACATTGTTATTGTAATTCTTAGAACCAAAAAACCCATTTTAATTTGAATAACGTATTCTCTATTATCCAATTAGATTCAATTGTTTCTGAGACTAACGATTCGAACCAATCATTAGTAAGTATGTATCAGGAATCAGATATGGCATAAAAAACCATCACAAAACTCAACTCCATCACAAATCATAATATGGAATACCAGTTATCAGTGAAAAGTGTGGACAAAAATAAGATGGTAGGATGAATTGGTCAAGTTTAGAAACTACTAACCATGATAAAGGGATGGAGTGCATTTTGGGGGAAGTTTATATCAAACAATGGACACTAAAGAGTTGTTACTGCTGGTTATGGTAAATTGAGAAACCAAACATAAAGATTATGGACTGAAGAGTTTTGAACAGGACGAAGAATTTCGGAAATGATGAACCACACTAATCAAGGTATATATATATATATATATATATATATATATATATATATATATATATATATATATATATTAGAAAAGGGATATATAATCTGAAGGAAATAATTATAAATTAAAATTTTATTTGAAGTGATCATCCATTATTACACAGTTAGTGTGTCATTTGGCCCAGACTGCGTTTATAGAATAAGCAATTAAAATAAATGGGGCTCCTTCTAGAATGAAACTTGCTACCAATAAGGAAGTCACTTTAACGTTGCCTTACTTTTACTATTGTGTGTGCATGTGAAAGAAAAAGAGAGGGAGACTTTGCATGCACATATTTATATAGATGTGGGTGTTTTCGTTAAAATATGTTCGTACATATATGTTTGATTAAAATTGGCTAACAGATGATGAATTTTAAAAATCCATTTGTTAACTTTCTTTGAGTTTTCGTCATGAAGGTGTGTCGGGATGAAATGTTTATGATGTCCAATGGTGTGCAGCGACTGACCATTATTAACAGCGGGAAAAACAGTGGTCGTTCAGTGTTTTCGAATGTGGATAGTATAACGAACGTTTGCCATTGCATGTGACGTGAAGGAGATAATCTTCGCTGGATGATTTGTCAATGGATGAATTAAAAACCAAAGTTCCTCGGCTGAGGACCATCTTGAGTAGTATTCGGTTTTTTGAATTTGTAATACGTGCATTGAGCATTTGGGACCTTCTTCGAAAATAATGTGGTATTCTATCAATACGCTTTTGACAAGTATTTGGCATATGTTTATTCAAATGTCAAGGCTTAATTATGAGTATTCATTCATATGATTTCGTATAGCAATTTGATCGGAGAGATAGCAGGTCTACTGGCGCGACAAAGTGGTGGTTGCATTTCTGATTTAAGAGTTTATCAGAGAAGAGGCAACACCCCAAACGATGGAAATTCACAGATGGCACTACTGATCTTTCTCTTTCTCTCTCTCTCTATCTCTCACTCTATATGTATATAACAGTAATGATGAATCTGAGAAGTGTGTTGAGATAAAAAGCAACAGAATAAGATAGGGAAATGATGATAAAACTGAAGAGTATATCGAGTCAAATCGTTTGATATGAAGTATTAATGTTAAGACAGACTAAAACTAAAAATGATGCAATAACTTTCAAAAGTTAAGAATTTAAATATTTCATGCATATCATGATGTACATTCGTTATTAGTGACGTATGGTGACAGGACTTAGTAGAAATAAAACTTTATGTGACGTTAAACTTGATTATCTGTATCTTTACCTAATTTTACCTTTACATTAGTTCATTTTTCGAGAAATACTGAAATAAGCAAGGAAATGCATGCAAAATGATGTTTTTGATATTTTTCAAATACAAAGCAGTTGTAAAATTAATCTGTTGTATTTGGCTTAATATCAAAGTTTTGCAGTTATAGTAAATTTCACAGGCTGTGTACAATTTTCGAATAACTTTTATTCTTTGTTAATGCATGGTCCAGAGCAATCAACAGGTGTCTAAATAAACTATGAAAATAAACAGTAATATATTTACAGTGAGCATTTTACGTATTTTGGCAGGCTATCAAAATGATTTCCCTTTGATTTGATGTATCTGGACCTTCGGCAAACAAATAAGACATCTTCAACAGCCCACAACTTTTCCTTCAGAAATGGGGAAAAACACACTGAAAATATTCATATGACGTCATAGGGAGGAAAACCAATCGTCATCAAGATCGTCCTATGACGCCTTTCTTCAATAACTGTTCAATACTTTTTTTTTTGACGATTGATGACCTTATCTACGATCAATATTTACCCCTGGAAAGAAGCTGGAAGAGGTACACTGATTCACCCGTGTCTCTCAATACAATTATTCTTTCCGTTTGTTTTCAATCATATTTTGAGGGAAGGTGGTCATTCGATGAGGAAAAGTGATTCAATTTGAGACGGAAACAGGATTTATTGCTGTTACTTCATCTGCATTGTGACAATAAGTCAACAAAATCCCTCCAAAAGTTCTCAATGAATTTCAATTAAATTTTCTGGAAACGTTGGTCATGGGCTATAGGAAGGGTTCAAGGAATCGGTTTTACTGATACTTCCCCTTCATTGTAGCTATATATGAAACGATTTTCTTTCAGTATGAATGGCAATGCCTTTGACAGAGGTATATGGTCTCTGAGAGCTTTTCGCAGAGGATGTTTTTCTTGTTTGCATTCGATAGGGGTGTTTATGCGAAGAATTATTTATTTATTATGCAAGGACAAAGGAAAAAACTTTCATGTTGATTTATGGGAGGCAACGTAATCATATGAAGTAGACTATCAAATATGATGAATAATTTCAATAATGTTTACTACTGAGCTGTACAAATCATGCTATCTGTCTTTTGGAGAGAGAGACGGCAAGTACGATTTGTGCAGCTCATAAGCAAGCAGTAAGAACGAATGCAATAAAATAGCATATTGATAAAAAAGATGTATAGAAGTTATGCAGAATGTGTTTAATGTTACAGCAGAATGCCAAAAAACTTGCTGGAATGGAACATAAACTGTGGAGACACAATAAAACTGCCCTGATTGTACATTGGTAGCTGTGCCAAAAATTCGGATTTGAATGCGTTGATAGATGAGACAAGCATGAAGCATATGCAGTTTTCGAGACTGAAGGGTGTTGTATACTATGGGATCTCATAATCCAGACAGACCACCAGATTAGGGAAAATGGGCCAGACATAGGCAAGGTAGATTATAGACAAGAAGGCTAACAAATCATTGTCGTTTGTTTTATAGAAATACAGGATAACTAATAATAATAATAATAATAATAATAATAATAATAATAATAATAATAATAATAATAATAATAATAATAATAATAATAATAATAATGTTACTGTTGTCCAACTGAATGCACCACCCTTTAAACAGGCACTGGTCGTTTCAATTTGCCAAGAAGTGTGAGAATGATGCTATTTGAAGTGTCCTACTAAACCTCAACCATACGACTACACTAGTATCTCAAAATCAATCGACATGTTGAAACGAGAGAAGACATAAATGCACAAAAAACTGCACTCAATTGTAAAAGAAAATGAGAAATTTGCAAAAGAACTTGATACAAACTTAAACAATGGAGAGAATATAGAAGTGAAAAATACGTGGCAACAAGCTGAAGAGCAAAGCCATAAACAGCTTGAAATGAAATAGCAACAGAAACCTCCGCACTGACAATACACCCTTCAAAACAAGACGAATGCTGATCAGGAAGAAAAACACCCATCAGAGGCTCTGGAGTAGCAGATTAAAGCAGAAACAGCGGGATACATACTGACTGCTCAAGACCAAAGCATGCAAAGGAGAAATTTTCAATCGGATATTTAAAAAGTTCAGCACACACAAAGGTAACTCCAACATCCACATGACCCGTCTCCACCCCCCAAAAAAACTTCTACATGCACGAAAAATAGACTGCAACACACAACTGCAAAGGAGTACATTGTAAATTGATCCAACTGAAAACTTATTTGGGGGAATTGAAAAAAAAGGAAAGTAAGTTTGAGGAAAGCATTTCATTTCTGAAAGATAATTCCCGATTGAGAATGGTGGTCAGTGTTAGTTTTTGTTGCATGAGTCTGCTAAATGATCGTAGCAACTACCAAGTTTGGTCGGGACCAACACTGTATTCTTACAAGAATCTATGACAACTCTCTTGGCAAGTGTAAAGTCCAGAGAAATACCTCCACCCTAATTTCACAACTCTATTAGCTGCTGAGCAAAATTTGTGCGAATTAAACGTTTTGCACACTGGCCTTTTACCAGGAATAAAACCCAACATCTTCAGCGTGTAAGCCAGACGCGCTAAACATCACACCATTCAAGCAAACGTACATAACGTGCATGTGTAAATTTTCAGCCTTCTGGCTCCATTTTTGCAACTGACTGAAAGGAAACTAGCAAGACTTCAAGAATAATCTAAGTCGACTATGTTGACAGTTTAAAGCGATAGTTTCTAACGACAAATCATGTACACCAAATACTATTCTGAAATAATACTCAGTTGGAAATATGGTATGACTTTCTGGCTTCTCTAGCATGTCTATTGTTCTCGGCAAATAGAGCCCACGTTTGTACTCCGTATCATCGATTTAATAAACGCCTCTTTGGAAACTGACCGGTCTGAATCTCTCCTGGACCGGAGGCTGTTTTTCTGGAGGTCAAAACTTGAAGAGTGTTATGAAAGCCAGATCAGAATCTCAAGAAACTACTTAACCTCGTCGTTTCTTGGTTTGGTTTGTGATGAGAGTGAAAGAGAGAGTGGATGACCAGTTCGTAGACACAAGACACTTTGGCCAGTTCTGGACATTGTAGAAACTACAACAATAAGTTTGAAGGTTATTGCTGCGTTTTAAGGAGATTGCCAACTGAGGTTATGAAATGGTCGTAGATTAGACGCCTATGGGTATGTTTCTTCAGAGAGATTGAGTTGATTGACCTCTTACTTCAGATAAGGTGTTAGCCTCAACTTTCTTGTTTCTGATTTTTTTTGAACCACCGACCCCTGTAAGAGCAAGTTGTTCTTCAGTCTCCTTTTGGTTGGTCAAAAATTGAACTTTGAAAATCGAATTTTTATTTCTTAAAATTTGAAGCATTCATACAAAATTAGTAAATGATTAATCATTATAAGAGTTATTAATGATGGTCCCAAAATAATTTGCATCCTTAACCCCCTTGTCTTCTTACCACCCCTTCTTTCCATTACCCCCTCGCATTCCTGCACTCTCTTGATTTTTCCAGCGCCCAAAAGGAGATGGTAGCGCTCATTTTAGACATCATTGATCTACATTATTATAATCAAGTTGTCCACGCAGTTCGGTTCGTCACACTTCACCCGTCTGTCTGTCTGTCCGTCTTTTTACCTTAAAAAAGGTGGTTGCAAAGGGGACGTTCTGGGAACAGAATCGCGACACAAACACTACAAAACGGGTTGGTAGAGGGAGAGAGAGCCAGGGTATCTGGAATACAAAATGGCTGGGGTGAGAGAAATCAATATTTCAGGGCTAGGGTGATCCGATGATTACGGCAACCGTTGCGGGTAATGAATCATATATTTGCTTCACAATTCGTTCTTTTATGGTGAAGGACACAATTTAGCTGGAAGATGTCTAAAAGTCATAAAAATGCTGAGAGAAATAATTTGATTAATGCTCTTATGAATTTATATGAATAAATTATTATTTTTCAAGTATGCTGGAAATATTGGCGTCAGAGAGTGTAATGCTTAGAACGTCTGCCACACATGCAGGGAGTCTCAGGTCCGGGTCTGTGTGATTAGGAAGTATTGGATCTATATCTGCACCTAATCATTTTTTCTTTTTGATATTCAACATTCAACTTGAGAAATGAAAGATAGTTGTTTTCAAGAACTTTAATGATTCTAACAGATTTTATTTTTAAAAATATATTCAGTAACACTGTTGCTTGGTCCAAATATATCAGGCATTGATCAAGATAAACGGAATAAGTTGGCTACGATTACATCTTTTTGAATTGATTCTTACACTATTGTGTGGCTTGTCTTAATAAGCGATGGAATCCATTGTGCCAGCTTCTTATGTGATCAAAAAGCTATTAAATAACTAGATTAGGTCTATTTTTATATTCTAAAAATATTTTTTTAAAAATCCACTATGATGTTTGAGTCTTTCATACATGTGCCTGTGGGCTTTATACGGTTTACAAGCAGGGGCGTAGCTGGATATTTGGAACCTGGGGTTTCCTGAATCCGCATCCTGTAAGATTTAATCCAGTAGTTCCAAACCTGCTGTGCTGAGTATCCTTATTGATTCATGAATGTATCATTCAAGCTGACCTTTCTAAACCTGGAGTTCACGACTTTCTTGAGTTGGCAAATCCTTCTGAAGCTTCACTAGAGGTTTAAGGTCCTTGGCGACGGGTTTGACTTCTTGGGTGTCTTGTCCAACATTTATTGCAATTTGGTATTGTATCATGTTCGCAGAAATGTAGAGGGTAAACTGCTATTCGTAAAGATTTTGGACCTCTGCATTACAAAATTGCCTGTTCTCCTTCCCTCAGCCATGACCCGATTTGCACGCATGTTTTCCTTTATAATTCCACGAATCCATCTAAAAACAATCCTGGTAAAATCCATTCAATATAACGAGGCGATACATCGGCGTACGTATTTTGAATTAAATTTTTGAACCCATTTTAATCAAATATTCTCCCATAATGGTCAGCCGAAAAATAATCACTAAACATTTTTTGACGAATCTTTAATGGAAGTTTATAAATACAATAATCAGATGGAGATTACTTCCACAAAGGGCAAAGCGGATTTCCCTCTTCAATTACACGCCTATCAGTGTGCATCATCATATCTTCACGCATGTTCCCCCCACCCCGCTCAGCATCAAAACTTGACAAAATTCATGGCCGGATCCAATTGAAATGCATTCGACCCTGAGGATCATAAACTGTGTCGACATCTTCAGGAGATCAAATGGTTCCCTCCGTCAAAAATAAAAATAAATTAAATTTGGATTCACTTTGAAAGTAAATAAATTTTGACATTTTCATAAAACCATATATCATAGTGGAAAATATAATTTCATTCGAGTTAACGTTTTATGGTCACTGTCATAAATGTTGACCCGGGTATTTTGATACAAACTGTTCCTTCCTATCTATCTACATCAGTCTGTTAATATCCATCTATCTACAATTTTATGGGACATGGAGCCTAACCAAAAGATTTCAAATCAAACGCGTACAAGGGAACCATGCTCAACATCACAAGGGGAGGTCAAAAGATAGCAAAAAGAAAAGACAGGAGCCTGTAATATTATAGAATCCTTCGGAAAATTTATTTGGCATTGAGCAGGCCATTTTGCAAGAACACAATCGACTGACCGAGTAAATCCTGTGAGATCATATGCAAAATTGTAAGATGGTGTGACAATAAAGACAGATTCAGGATATATTGGCGCAACAACGTCTACAATGAAAAAATCTGGTGAATTTGTGGAAATGTGAATGTCGAACGACTGGAAATGAAAGACTGCTGCTGATGATGGTGAATTTCTATTGAAAATACGGGGATTATTCTATTCCTAACCTAGCAGTTATAAAAGAAATGGAAAGTACCCAGGCTAAAATTTGAAGATACATTCAAATGAAAAAAAGAGTCACCAACCCAAAAGAGTTGCAATAACTGGCCAAAGAGAGAGTTAAGGGGAGAAATAAAATTTACACTAATGAAACAATCATCGTCGATACGACGGGCTGCCAATGATATAAAAGTCAAGTTCAGCACAATAGCGCCTTCTACACTGTAACATTAATTATCACGTTGCGTTGTTATACGTTTCCTTATTGTAAAACATATTTAAGCCCATTAAAAGCGAACAATAGCTGATAAAACAATTGTAGTTCAGCCGAAAAGCATTCTAAATCCCTGGGAATACGAATTTGCCATTACATAAGTCGGCCTGGCGCCCAGTTTAGATGCAATGTCTTTAATTAGTCTAGAATCGTATTTCCAGTCCCATTATAGAAGTTCTTCGGCGCCGATCTTGCTCGACTGAAATAGTGGAATTATTTTTCAGTATCGTCGTAACAATCATCTTAGCAACAGTAAAATTGAATAATTGACACGTTTTTTTGTGTTGGATAACTTAGAAGCAAATGGTCATTTTCAAAAGGTTTGGAACTTTACAAACCATGAAGCACTGAGAGAGCGTATACCTTTGACGAGGCATATATCAAGAGAAGTAGTTTTTCATGGATCTACCCCGAATTTTAATCACATCTTCGGCAGCCTATTGCCTAATCTTGCAAATTTACACTGAACTTCATCGGTAACTCTTGGGAGATATATGGAGGAGATGGAGATGAAATTATTTTGGAATGAAAGATGTTTCAATCAGAAAAAAAAAAAAAATTTTCGACCATTCAAGAAAATTAAGCGGTTTCAACTTTGCACATTTCTTATACTTCTAGAAAAGTTCATTTGAATTTATTTAACTGGCGGAAAGACAGAATAACGAAAGATACAATCGAATATATATACCTCATCAACTGACATCAGTAATAATAAAGGGAAATCAATAACAGTGCGGAAGTCTTGTCAGAGAATAAATGAATAGGAATATTTCTACAATCAGTGATTTTCTGTGATCATTTAATAATATTTGAACGAAGAATAAGTGTTTTTAAACGCAGCCATATTTAAGAGCTAAATAACGTCTTCTCGCAAGAAGTATAATATATAAACAATGGCTGATTTATACATGGCCGTCCCAGGCTGCAGCTCAAGGCCTCATTGTCCGGAAGAAAAAATTTTGAATTTTTAGAGCAAAAACGAATGAAAAAAAATAATTGGAGAGCATTGAGCTATTTTCACAATAAGCACAGGAAGAGAATATTTTGAGTAGAGATAATAAACAATAACGCTAGTTATATAATTCTCCTTGTTTGTTTCAAATGTGACCCCAGATGTTATATATGAAATCCTGGTTGTGAGTAGGTCCGTACTTTGAGAAGCCTTGCTCAAGCTCAGCGCCTCTGGTCACGTCAAGTTTGGGCTGCTACGTAATTCGAAGGGTTATGTCTTTAATATTGATGCCAACTTTGGTGATGAAACAACGTCGATTGAATAGAGTCGATTTAAAGTGGTGCATCAGTAAGAATCAAACCCTCATATTGAAATTCAAAATACATCTTTGACTCAAATTTACCATGGTGTAGTTATTGCTATGTCTATGAACTTGATACTCAATCGTACACTGGTCTCTGCCTACTTTCGTCTAGCATCATCACACACCTACTTAGATAACTAAGGCACTGGTTTACAAAGCTATTTTTTCTACTGCAGACTTCCAAAACCTATCGCTGTCCATTTCCAGCTCCGTTAGACAGACTGTTAGTCGTTATATGAGTGCATTGAATGAAATGTGTTATTTGCGAATGTTTTTTTAAAATTAAGATATGCATCTCCAATGCAAGCAACTGCAGTATTTCCTGTAACAGTTCTACGTTAGTGCTCGAGTAAGAATCCGTCTGTAAGTATTTGTTCAGTGAGCCTTCCGTAATGTGGTTGAAGAATGCATTCATAAAAAGATATATATACGCACATATTCATAAAAAACTTTATACGCAAACTACAAAAATTAACCAAGAATTAAAATAAACAGAGTGTATCAGTTATTTTCAACAATATATATATATATATATATATATATATATATATATATATATATATATATATATATGAATGCGAGTGTGTGCGAATACATAACTCATCAACATACACACATACACACTTAAGCAAAATATCTGAGTAAACCAAAACATTCTGCATTTTCAGTATTTTTTATTCCCTGAGATTGAGTCTCCAGTTGAGCCACACCTCCAGTCGTGTCATTACCTTCAATTGTCATACAAACCCCATTTCTAATCGGAGGTCAATAGTAAATCGAAAAAAAAAAAATCTATTGACGTGAAAAAAATGAAAGCTATTATTGCAATTGTTGCTGATTGTTTTGTTCACTGAGTTCGTGAGGTCTCTACTTTCCTAATGTACATCTGTGTTACAGGTGCGGAACGGTAGTTTCCTGGTGCGTACTCTAACACCAATATAACGGGCCTGATGTCTCGAGACCAGGTGAAGACTAAGTGATGGTATATACTCAGAATGTGGTGTCAGAGAGAATGGTGTAAAGCAGATATATACGGAGTTTTTTTTGCTCACCACCAAATTTGACTTATTTCAAAGACATTAAAATATCGTACAGTCCAAAATAAAAAACGGTACTACGTTTTTTCAAGACAAAATACTACCTACTTAAAATCGCTAATCGTATACTCGTGGGTGGTACTACCCACGTTAAAAAACATTGTTGCAAAATAAAGTTAGTATCGATGGTGCCGCAGGAGACATTCTACATGAGCATTCATCATAATCCACGTCCAGCTGTCTAGGCACTTCCAAGCCTCTTAACTGTACCTTTTTGGAACGCATCCATTATTTTGTCGGTTGTCAGCATCTCTATTAGAAGCCCTGGCTTTTAGAGGTTTTTTGTTACCGTGCCATAAACTTCTATAACACGCTGAAGACCTGTTTTATTATTGAGCCATTTCATTTCTTCATGTCTCTCCTAAACTGTACTCTCCTGTTCCTCCAATCTACTCTACCCCCGACAACTAAGCCTATCATACAATCATCACCATTTCCACACAGATTATGGTAATTGGTTCCTGTTTTACGTCATCCCTGATTACGGAAAATCTTATAGATATGCCATTCTTTTGGATAACAGGGAAGACCTGCAATACTGAAAAAAGAAAATATTTAGCGATGAGTAACACACGTACAATGGCTGACGTGGCAATATAACCTCGTTTATCCGAAATTTAGATACTGTTGTCCCATTAATAGCCTTTTCTGCTTCAATTATTTTTCATGCCAAATCTGGAGGTTGATGCAAATTCAGCGCTTCCTGAACGTCGGAACTTAAATTAGGATTCTTAAAACGTCCGCCCCTGGGAACATATCATAATTGAATATGAAACGATCCATTGAAAGATTACACGCCCATTTCATAGTGTAAAAAATGGAATTTAGCCGCTGACGGTTACAGCAAAATCAAGTTTGATACACTGGTCCTCTTATAATCACTAAAATTTAGCAAAAAGACCGATTGAATGATTTCCACAACGTGCATAAAGAAAAGAACAACCCCATCAATTCTCGAAAAAAAAATTCAATGTTGAATTTCATTACAACAAAGAATGTACGTGAACATTTTTCGTGGGAGGCGCACGCATTTTTGGACAATATGTAAAAGCGACAGTTAAGTTGTGTACCAGCTCACCCACTGTCCATATACATATGCACAACAAGGCTTCTTGTAATTGGTTTCCAGTTTTGATCCATGCTACAATGATATTTAAAATTTAAGATATATACTTTCTAGATAGACCTTGTAAAATCAAACAAAATGGTCAGTATAACTCTACTCAGGAGACTGACCGAACGCAGTCATCCAACAATCGTAGTAATTCATATGATTGCAAAATCAGGATAATCTACAAGATATAAATAACTATGTATTCTTCCTCCGATCTGTCTCGCTTTCAATCGATTTTAGTGCTATCTTGGGTCTTCCTTTCTATCTCCAGTACCACATACACACAGACAGAGTAATCACTTTGCAGTCTTTAACAATTTAATCAGTTCTATTATGCCTCCAGTTCACTACGTTCTTTCTCTTGTTCTAAGTGAGCGTCTTTATTCTGCCACTTCTCCCAAGGTCCAATTTGACATTAAACTTGTTCTGTGGTTTAATTTGGCCAACATCAGTTTAGACTTTTGTATTGCTTAGCTATCAGATTTGTCAGCTCGTCGCCTCTCTCTCTGAGACTGCTTTACGCTATGTGGACTACCCATCACGACATTCTGACGGTAACTCTCGTTGTTTGTCGTCTCTTCTCTCAAACTCTCGTGTCTTTCCGCCATCGACTCAGTGACGCCGCTAATAACATTGGGGAAACGACAGCTTTGCTTTGCTGATCGATCAAGCGAGATACTTTTAAATGGAATAAGTTGATTCTGGGTATGAATCCAATTGATTCGAGAGTGTCCACTCGCTTAGCATGGTCGCATCTTGACAAAGAACGAAGGATGTTTGCGTGTGAGTGACTGGTTGGTACCACGACTTTTAGTCGAACGACGTTTCATCGAATATACACGCGAACACATACAAACGTAGCCCTAACACACACATATGCACAAACGCAAATATGATATACACACACATCATACATATGCATATACATGTATACTACATACTATATACCCACACGAACATGTGTACATACTAGCTGGATATGCACTCACATACACACTTATGCACACATATCACACTTGTATACAAACATACAACGAAATGCACATACATACGTAGTACTTAAACATATTCACCTATATAAACCTACACAAAATTTGCACACCCAAACACATACAATCATATGCCACTCCACACATACATACATATACACACTTGTACACTTATACCCACCGACTGCATACACACATAAACAAATTTAAACTCATGGCACATACATATATGCGTGATATAATGTACGTATATTCAATGAAGCAACGTGCCACGGTGTGATTATTTTCCCTGGCCATTATATTTCTTTGAACAAGTAAAACTATAAAAGCGTAACACAAGGACTGACTTGAGTTTATTACCTTTTTCGATGAAAAGGTCAAATACGACGGCCAAGTGAGATATGTTAACTCTTTGACCTCCACGGCTATTTGCATTTCCCAAACGGTGAATCATAATCGATTGCGTTGAAAAGGAATATTTTCTTTCCTGCCGATAAAAAATCGACACTCCGTTTTTCTATTCGACAGCGTCCTCTGAAGACTATAGACGACTTTCGTTTATCTATGTTAGAATCGATTGGAGTTTATTCTCGGGACGGATCTCTTCATTTACGGGTTTCAAAACAGCAACGACAAAACTTCTGATATCCTGAGGAGAGTCATTAATATTTTAGAGAGTGGACTGACTACAGAACTCATTCACTTCGTATAAGATAGAGAGTCATTAACATTCCAAGAATTGTTCAGTTTTTAGGATCTAGTTTCATTGCCTCTCAGCTGAAACTGATCTTATCAGACGACTTCCAGCAAGTACGCATCTGTATGTATAAAAAAAAGTTGGGTTTCAGATGAGCAGAGAAAAAATATCCTTTGATTGGAATCCTTAGCTTCGTTTTTGATCCTCTTGCTTAAAAAAATCCCCTATGTTGATTGGGTAGGAATAACAAATGTGTTTTGGTTGCACCAATGCTTCAACCTTAACGGACATCCATATCTCTCAAGATGTGAGTCATAATCAAACGTATTGGAAAGAAATATATTTCGGATCCATGTATAATTGACGTTGGGTATAAGTAGAGACCTTTTTCAAAATAAAAAATAAACGGTGGTTGTTTGTAGCTTAGTTTTGGCCCTGAAACGCAAGTGTTGGTCAACCGGTGAGGAACAAACTGTAAGTAGCAACGACCTGCAAAATCAGCTTGTTATCCATCACATCAGCCGAAAATGGAAACAAAAAGAACAGATTACCGTCACGTCATTAATTAAAATTTGGTAAACACTTGACGAGTAGATAAGTTACCTCTATTGCCTTTTGTTGGGCAGTCATCGCTAAATGTGTCCGTTGCTGGACATAAACTGCTTGAATAGACGTAGATTGCAAATAAATCTCCAAAACTAAAACCAGATTCAGATGGGAAATTTTAAAAAAAAAGATTATCCAAGACGTAGTTCTCTCCACTGTTAAAAGAAAATTTATGGCGTTTTCTCTTGATCTCGAATTCGTTCTGGAAGTCGTTTTGAGGAATACTGTGCAGGTATCGTGGTGGATTTTCTTCTATCTTTCTTTATATCTGGAAACATCAACTTTCGGGGAAGATTTTAGATTGGGGAACAAAAACGACGACAGGGACCAGATCCGAAAAGGAGGGTTGCCAGGTTGATGAGACTTGTTTCGTGCTTCTCAGAAAATGTTGATTTGAGCAAATGCAACAACATTATGTATCATTATTTTCTCTTTTAATCATGTGGCGTGAACTTTTACAGATTTCTATCTTTCCAGAAACTTGTCGAATATTCAGACGATTTTTTCAAGGGATCACATCATGTACTTTTTTTTTATTGTAATCATCGCCTATCAATGAAAAAGTCTAGATTTGGCATATATTTCAAGTCGACAAGAACATGCATGAAAGATGTTACTGTTGATTTTAAATTTTAGTCCCAGTCGTAGCATTGCACATGGCACAGACAACTCCTGATAGGCTTTTTGCCACATTGGAAAAAGTTTCCCTAATTAGAAACAAATTTCACTCAAACCTGTTCTTCTTCAGAATCTTACAATTTCAATTCAGAGATAAAAAGCGTCATACGCAATACATTCGCGTCTACTTTATGGCAGGTGTAACTAAAAAAAAAACCTAACGACCGCAGCTTGATGCATTTTTACAAAAATTCATGGTCTCTGCTACATGACAGTCACAAGTACGCTAAGACATCGTTGCTTTTTAGGAGTTCAGTTTTCTCTGTTTTTTCGAGTCCCCATCTATAAATGAAGTTTATCAATCTTAGTCCTTGTGTAATATGCTTTACAGGAAGTCAACTGAGTACCATTTTTCAAAGTCTTCAGTACGAATCGGTGGTGGATTGAACCATGTTCTACTAACCCGGAAGCGACTACTACACCATTGTACCACGATGAAAGGCAGATAAATAGAATTAATCAAATTATTCAATTAATAGTTTTTATCCCGGCTTTTGTTTCGTTCATTTCTCTAAAAGGTTTGACGTCGGTTCGTGTTTGACCAATTAGGAATCTGACTATATTGACACTTCATTTGTTATATATCCCGGATCGAGCAATATATTTGATTAATATGAGATTCTCCTCTCCTGGTGTCGGTTTTCATTTTGCAAATAATTGTTTGACCATTACCGAGAGCAAAACAATTTCCTCAAGCATAAATTCTGTTGGCGTCAACTCGAAGAGGGCCTGAATGGAGAATTTGAGAGAAGCCTTCAAACACCAACCCAAATACAGCAGAGTCGATGTGCTCGGATACTTAGTGAAAATGTCTTTCAATCTTACTACATCAATTTCATATGAAAGTGACCGCAGAGAGGAATCAAGAATTCGAGAAAATATCTTGTCATCTTGTATTTGGGTTGCTGTGAATGATGAGTATTCAACGGGAAAAAAGTTGATGTTTTCGTTATTTTCATGGCTGAGTTTTTTTTTCGATTTTGAACTTTGATATTCTGCATTATGATTGATAAAGTGTTTAAGCTCAACCCTTCACAAAATAAAGTAACAAAAAAAAAACTGATTGCTGCAGCTCTGAAAATGAAGAAAATATCAACCTCCCTGGAAATGGCTCGTTTGGCACTTGTCATGCAGGGCCACTCATATCCCCAGGACTGCTTGCACGTATTTGCCCGGGGTACCAAGTATTAGAGGACCCCTGCCATGTATTTGTATGATTTTTTATGAACAAATAGGAGATTGGGAAAATGAATGAATCAATCAAAATAAAAGATTCGGAAACAAATTTCCTCGAATTGAAGTAAATCTAGTGTCAACAAGCATTTTGTGAATCAATCTTGAAATTACTTTAACCCTTCTCTTAGAGTGGCCATCTGGACTTTGTATACGGTTACTCTGAGTATCATGAATCTATGATTAGTAAATACTTTCTGTTTTGATGAAATGAAGAAAATAATTGATAACGAAAATGCTAATGACTAATGATAAGTGTATCTCTGTAATGAATTGTGATTAAAATCATTGACATTTGATATCAATCAGAATAGAATAGTATCAATGCTCTTCCATGAGAATAGACCGCTCTGGTGGATAAGGACTTTCTGCGTGAATGAATCTATCGCTTACTGAACACCCTGTTCCGTAGTCAAGAGGTAGGATATCAGCCTCCGGGTCCGATGCGAAGGTTTCAATTCTGCCTCGCAGTACTGGATGGGATAAAAGTCTATAGCCACACTGAAGTGATGTAATATATCGAAATAGCTGTCTATAGGTGACACAATATATATATATATATATATATATATATATATATATATATATTAATGCATCTATCTTTCCTGCTTCAAAGTATGATGAAAAGTATCTTCACTTTGCTTGGAGCAATTGTTGGAAGTGATCAGGGTTGAGTGATTGTTGCAATGATATAAATTGATATATAAGACCTCTCCAGAAAGTCTTCTGCCAATTATACAATTCGAGAGCCGTTTGCATTGCCTGAGTGCAAATTAGCAATGAACCAGAGGCAACGTTACTTTGTAAACCTGAACAGACATTTTCCAAGGAGGTTACTCAGTCGAAGTTGAACATCATAGAGCAAGAGTGTATACTGTATGAACGTATCATTCCCAACGATAGAGCCTTTACTTCACGTTTCGATTGTGTTTCTTTTAAATCACCGTACCTGAAGATTTGTCAGTAACTTACAGTCTATGTGTATCTCCCCACAATAACTCGGTTTCACAATGGAGATTCGAGACTGTAGACAATGTAAAAGAATTCGATAAAAACAACTATTGGCAATCCTGAGAGAAGACTTTGAACACTGTTTCAAATAGTTGCAAGGACTTTTGGATGAGTGAGTGAGCTCCCAAAGAGAACTTTATCGGAAGAGACTGGATTAAGCTAGTTTATCGTTAATATCAAATGGTTGGAAACTTTGCAGACAGGCTTTGTTTGATGAGAAATAACACTCCTTGGAAAAAACAGAAAAAGATTAGTTTTTTGCGTATCATCATTTTGCAAATACAATTCCGTCATCCTACTACACTTTGTGCTTCGATTAAACGTACTTTAATATTCGAGGTAAAACTGATTCTTCTTATTGATGTAAATAGGAAAAATAAAAATTGGAATTCGATACGTGAAATCGATGAATTAATTTGAATTTTTTTTCACAGACACTGTAATGGAAAAAATGAATTTCAAATGTTTACAGAATCAGAGAAGAGATTTGATTAAAACTTACTGGAACAAAATGATTGAGTTGAATCTACAATTACAATACCAAGATCATCATGGTTGATAGGAAGATGTCCGTCTCTTCATATGTACATCTTGCTTTTTATCAATTTTCAATTTTCTTTTTCTACCTCAATACGTAGATATCTCTTTCCATCTCATCCTCTAACTTTTTGTCACTAGATATCACTGATAATCTTATTTCAGTTATGTCTATCTATATCCAGACGTGTACGATTGTACCATAGTACTCCTTAGAACGGAATAAAGATTGGAAGAATAGACAGACAGACAGACAGATAGATCGATAAATAGTTCGATAAGAAACTATTTCTGAATAATCTTGAAATAATAAAAAAAAATATTGCATGCATAGGTGAAATTTACCCTCAATTATTGTGACAGGTGATGTAATAGGTCTCAAATCAAGCACGTAAATCTTGTAGTTGAAAGTAGTATGGGAAGTTGTCCAATATTTTTTCATCGTGGGATCTGGTAAAAATTTGGAACTATCGAGAATGACCAGTTGAGAGTTCATCTGAAAGATTCTTTCTTGGCTTATGTTGAAATTGTAAAAAGAGTGGGAAGATCAAGTGTGAAATTTTGTATCTTCAGTGTGTTTGAAAGTGTGGCTGAAAGCGTGTTTCAGCTCAAAGACAAGACAGGATGTTGGTTGAAATTCGATGGGAAGGAAAAGTTTGCAACAAATAGACATTCTCTTTCACTTGATTATTAATTTGAAATTCATGTATGAACACAAATATTCGGATTTTTATAAATGATTAGAAATGCAGTAAGCGAATTATTATCTACAAAGCTTTTCAAATATCCACTCAATCTCTCCATCAGCTATGCACCTGCCCGTATCAAACTATCTCTCTCTATATATATATGTGTGTATATTACGTAGATATCTACCTGCCTCAATTTTAAAATCATTTCTTAATAGATTCAAGCTGTTCCCGCTTTCCTTGTGTTTTGATCTTCATTCTCATTCTCTTGTTTTACCCTCTCTTCCCTTATCTCCTTGTCCCCTCTTTCTTCCAGTCTGTCAGTTCATCTATTTGTCTGTCTCTCTTTATATATATATATATATATATATATATATATATATATATATATATATATATATATATGAGAATGCGTTACAGCTTTTTCGAGTCTCTTCAGTCATTTATTTCCCAATATCTTTTCATGTAATTTATGTAACATTGTCCAGTGTTGTGTTTTATGCTTTACATAGACTTTGATATTAAGGCAGCATGTATAAATTTTTTTCATTGGGATCACCAGTTGTTCACCGTGTAATTGTTTTGGGGGAATGAAAAACAAAACAATTATATCAATATGCAGTGTCGATCACCACTTCATCATCGTTCACTATAAATCCACTGTTGGACAGAGACTTTTCCCATTCTCTTTTTCAATAATGACAACGATTAGTTTAGTTTTAATGCGATTAGTTTCCAGTTTATGTTTGTTTCAGTATCTGATATTATTCATTCATTGTATACTTTACGCTTTAAAATGCTATTCAATACATTTCTATGGATTCTAATTGTTATGTGTCGTTTTTCCACTTTTTCTGTCTTTTCAACCTAAGCAGACGTATTTGTTAACTTCTTTTAAAACCTTACCATTCTTATGATCTTTTGGCTTATATCGTTGGGCATTACTTCTGTCTCCGTTTGGTTCGTATCTAACCTTACTTTTTCTATTTAAATCACTGAACTTGTTATGCAATCCTCCCATGTTCCATGGAAACGTCATTGGCAAATCAAAAGTGATTTAAATATCCTCTATCCATGCTGATACCTATTCCCTTCCATTTCCGAAAGATGCTTCCGAAGCTCACTGTAAAAAGTTTAGGTTATATTATGTATGATTCCCTTGTCTTACTCTTTTTATCATTCTTATCTTCTTTGGACCTTTACATATTCTAATTATTGCAGTAATATTTCCGTATATGTTCCAAATGATTTGTTGGTAATTATCGTTGATAACTCGATTCATCATATTCTAATGACTTTTTGATTTGAGTAGATTATTAAATTCAGGTGTTCTATTGTGGAAAAGCCACTTCTGACAACAAGAAGTGAAAGTAAATTTGTTTTTGCGTTCTTCTCAAGATAGTTTATACATGTTAAGTAATAGTTTCATAGAGCAGTAATTGTCGACGTCACACTTATTTCTTTTTTTGTTGAGTAGCATCGCTAATTTCAGAGAGTTTTGAGGCACTATTCCTTCTAGTGTGTACTTCATGAATTGCAGATCGCTCCTGAATCTTCTAAAAGGACTGTCGTTGTGTCGTCTTCATCTGGAGCATTTCCAAATTTCATATCTTGTTGTGCTAACACTACTTTGTCCTCCGTTATATAATCTGTTAATGCCAAGAAAAAGCATTATTTATCCAAATCATTTACTTTCCATATATTATTTGTATTTTATCTTAATAATAATGTAACGCCAAGTGTGACCGTTTCTAGAGAGTTGGACTCAATTTCACTCTTTAATACCATGTGCGGTGAGGTGTCGTAAAGGAATAGACCCAGTCAGAAAATCCAAAGATGGAGCCCGTAGTTAGTTATACTGCATTCCCTGTATCTACTTTGATCTCAAAGGGTATTGAACATTCTTTTCCTTTGAATGTCTTAAGCATGGTTGAGAGGGTTGAGTGGAAGAGCCTAAACCCTTAAATCTCTCTTCCAGAACAAAAAGAGCTAGCTGAGCAAGGACATATCTACTACATTATGAAGATCAGATAGAACAAGTTTTAAGGCTCATTCTCTCTGCAAGAGCAAATAAAATTGCTCGTATTTTGATAGAATGCACCCTATCAATATCAGATGAAAGGGGATGTCCGTCGTGAAGTTTCAGTTTCTTTTAAATAAAGTGGACAAGATCTTAGAGACGGGAACGCATATTTAATGCGTTTCCCTGGCTATTGAACTCCCTAGATCTGATACCATTGAGTATTTATTTGGCGTATTGTGCCAACAGATTTGCTCTGCTGAACCTTCATCATCGACTAGTAGCAGTTAGAGGACCTGTTAAGTATGGGATGTCTCTTGTATCTATCGGTGTTGTTTTTGAATTGTACAATTTTTCATGGTGATCTTCAGTGATTCTTAAGAGCTTGTTAAGTTGATTTTGCCCTTTCACTCTTTTAGTACCAGCATCTACTTTGGTCGGTATTATATGTATCTCGAGTATGATTTAAACAGTTCTCTTTCCTGAGTGTCTCTAGTATCCTCTTGATGTTTTTCGTCGTTTTTCTTCTTTGGTTTATCAGTTTGTTCTGTTCAGTTATTCTTTTGTTGCTTTCTTCAGTTTTTATCTCCATATTTACCATTTTTTCGATTGTTGCGTCGTGTTATTGTCTATGTTTGAATTTCCTACCTTCTCAGCTGCTTCCTTAGTTTTCTTTATCCAGCTATAACTATTTTCCTTTTATATTACTATCACCTCATCACAATGTCTAAACTCTGCTCTAAACCGCTACGAGAAAAATTGATAATGTTTTGCATTTTCCATCATATTACAGCACCCTTCTTCTCGGGGTCTATTTTGTTCCTTTCATTTCAAAAGTTAAATTTAGTTCTGTACTTTACCGTCTCCAATGATACAGATCTTTCAAACTATCATGAAATGAATTTCGTTTTTTGCTTTACAATCTGGGCTTCTCTGAGTCCACATACGATTTTTCCGTTCTCGAATGGATGCATTTGGTATCATCAATCGATATCTCTTTGAGAAAATGACTGGCATGTCATCCCTCTCATTTCTCTCGCCTATTCCATATTTCCTTCACTAGATTCTGAAACTTTTCCCCTTGGCTGCATTAGCAATAAAGTAATATGATGTTCCCGTTTGATCATCGTCCAATGAAGGTCTACTTGCGTTATGTACCTGTGGGCAATGTGGCACCAAATGTTAGCAGACTCTTTTTGAAGCAAAAAAAAAAACGAAAACAAAACGAAAAAACATGATGGTTTACATATGCAATACTCAGGGCATCACTCAAGATCCTAATTTCGATCGATAGATGATCAAATTGAACAGCATCATTTGGCACGTCGCAGGTATCAGTAAAACCCAAAGAAAAAGAGGGACGTTTCATACAGGTGAAGGTAAGTAATCATCTATTCCATCAAAAGAAGTGAGAAAATAACAAGTTCATTGGCGTCGGATTTCTAAACTTTAATGACTTTGCAGACAACATTGTGAGTATTGACAGCATATCAGACATAATAATTTGGAGAGCAGTTAGACTAAGCAAAAGATACACACTAAACCTAAACTAAGTTAAATTACCAACTTTGACCAGGTTCTGACCAGGAATTGAATGTTTTATGATGACAACGGTAAGATAATTGATTGAAAGAAGAAAAATTACATGATATAGGTATGTACTGAACAATTAACGTGTTTTTGTTCATATCTGTTTCCATACTCGATCTATCTACCTATCTATCTCTCAATCTCTCTCCATTCCTAATTCTCTGTATCTCTCTCAGTCCCCCCCTCTGCTTGTACTATAGAATACTTGAATTGAAAAAAACGTTAATAACATTTCCTTTCCAAATACATTCAACAACAAATGATATTTCATACTGGGAAATGCCTGAAAATAATCCAATTTCCATCACTTAATCCGTTAATGCTATGAAGAAAGGCATTCTTTATTCAAATCATGAACTTTCAATATATCATTCGTATTGGTTCTAAATAATAATTCAACGCCTCATGTGACCGTTTCTATAAAGACGATCTCAACTTGGCTCTTTAAAAGGTATTATCTCATGTATGAGTGGAAGGAAAGATGAGGTACTTGATGCAATTATTAAGGTTTCAAGAAATAAATTGAATTGAATAAATATAATCATATATTTCACGCTTAAATGAGATTCAAAATATTGTTAGAACGTTTATTCAATAAAGACACTTTTTCTTGAATCAGATTCTAAAGTATAAAGCTTTGCATACACCATTATGACCTATCTACAAAGTGTGTTTTCATGTAGGAGCATTGTGGAAATATTTACTAATTATTTTTCAAAATTGCATTACAAGCCTTAATTATGGATGGATTGATTCTTGAATTGATTCCTAAAGTCACACAATGTCAAATGTGGTCAGTTATTAGACAGGTAACCGCCCGGAAAGACGAGCTCCTTTGAATAGTAAAGGAGTAAACCCAGACAAAAATGCTGGGTAGGGCACCTGACATGCTAGAAAGAACCAGCATTCCAGCAACTAAATTCATCTAAAAACGTCTTCAGTACCTTTTCCCTTTGGAAGTCTTCAGAATGGTTGCGAGGGGGGAAGTGGAAGCGATCAAACCTCCAAGTCTCTAAGCCCAGATAAAAACAGCTGACCAATGACATGTCTACTACTTCATGATAGCCAAGAGCTAAACATGTCATTTTTAGGCCTATTCTTTCAGCAAGACCAAATTAGTTGCTTGAAATTCAATAAATTGTGCCCTTTATCAATTGAAGGAGGTCACCTTGAGTGATGACGTCCATTTTCTAGATTAAGTGAATAATAGGGTGTCAGCAACAAGAACAGGAAAACAGGAAATGCGTTGCCTCGAATTGAATGCCCTTGTATTATTTTTGGCTTATTCACCTTTCGAGGTTAGTGAAGCCAATGCTTCGCCGGAGAAGGGTTATTTTTTAATGCACGTGAAAGACAAGTACGTAATTGGGCAGCTGATTATAATGATTTGACTCATCGATATACAAGCAACCAGGCCGGGATAGCTAGCTCGTTTGATAGTTGTACAGACAAATCAAAACTATTGTACTTAAATATAACCAGTTGAAATCAATTGTTATAAAAATACAGTGAATATATATATATATATATATATATATATATATATATATATATATATACCAATTTTCATTATTCCTGACCAATGAATCTCACATTTCATTACTTTCAATTTGATAGTAGTTGATAGTAGGATATTCCACAATGCTGCAGTTTCAATTATCCAAATACATGATATCTTGAAATATTAATGTTTGTCTGAAGTTGATACTATATTCATAGCCCAATTATCCACTATCCGATGTACTACCCTGGTTAGTATTGGTTTAAAGGTTGCTCAGTGCTTATTTGGGTAAGTTCACGTGGAGACCATTTTTTATATCTTCATTACTTCTGAAAGCTTGTAAAAGACTTTTTACAGTTTGCTGTTTACACAAATGATGAAGAACTGAGTAAACTCAAATGGAATTTTCCAAGATTTCGATAACACTGTGCACAGAATGTCCTTGGGAACTTTCACATCTACTAAATCAGATAAGGCAAAGTTTAAAAGAGAACAGAAATAGTCCTAAAGGGGAGAATACGGAAAGAAAACACGGGCAAAACCGAATAAGGTCATTGTTTCAGGAATCATGGGTTAATTCATTTTTTGTGCCCAGATAACTCAGTGACCCTGACTATTTTCGTTGGAAATCGAGAAAAACGATTGCGTGAATAGCACTCAAAGGCTTCCGTATTTGTTCGGTTGAAACTGTACTATATTTTTTTTGTTATTTATCATTTGAGTCTTAGTGAGTTACTATAACCGAAAGGGATATATTGTTGAAACCACTTCATGCTTTGAGGAGAATTCTTCAAGAAGAAGAAGAAGAAAAAGAAGATAATATTTTTAGTTGAATTATTTTCATGGTTTTCTATCAGTATTTCAATACTTTCTGTGCAATATATACATTTGAATCGAAATATTTCTTACAAATACTTCAAATGCTATTTCGATGTACACAAAATTGTTCAATTGGAGCCATTACACGGTCAATGTACCTTTGCAGCATGTTGTGTTGTAGTGATCAATTAAAAAATTTGAAAAGGGGTGATTCTGCCCCTTAGCCCCATGTTGGCTGATTGTGACACATACATTGATGTATAGCCAGCATGACTCAAGAAAAAACGGAAAGAATTTATGTTGAAAGTTTTAGTTGACAGTTTCTAATTAATTAGACATTGGCTGGCATTTCCTGAGAACTTACTCATAAGACTAGAAAGCACGCAGAGAGTGCATTCCTTTTATACTCATATGCGCCTTGTTTTGTTGTGCACTCAGTGAAAGAATGTGTGAAAATAAGGAAATATTGTTTTTGAAGATGAAGGAAAATATCGTTTTATTTCTCTCCTAGAGGCATTGGTGTTGACAGCATAAAAACATAGTGAATACCTCCAACCAGAACCAAGGTAGTAGTTTTCTTCTTAGCTTGAAGCTTGAACATATTTTCAGGTGAGATGTTAGGCTTAAACAACATGTCTAGGTGAGAAATGACAGAGAATGAAGGGGAGAAAAAGACAGGGGGAAAGAGACAGAATAAGAGAGGGAGAGACAGTGAGTATATTCTTGTGTTGCTAAAATTCCATCCTAACTTCTTTGCGTCATGTTCGATTTGCCACGTGTTCAAGGAATACAGGAATAGGACATTGGATAGGCAAGCATGGATCGTATAAGCTACAATACCAAATATCATTACTTGTTTAACGTCTTCACAATTCTGTTATCATGAATTGCCTTCCTAATTCTGATTCCTGGAAGGGAGTTGAGGGCGCTGAGAGTCTGCTCGATTCTTCAGGAGAAATATTCGTACCTGACTAAACCATAGACTTGTGAAATTATCCCAAAACAATTATGCTTACTACCTAACACCTTTTCCACCTCGTATATGTTCTTATGCAAAGAATTACATCCCTCACATAAGTAATTGAAAATGCCAAGTCGTTAAAATCTAAAAAAAGACTTCCTGACGCTATCATGGGTGAACAAACCAGCTGTCTACGCATGTGTAAGCTGGGGTCAAGTGTTGTGAGCTTTCTGTCCCACTCACAGTTACACTCTAATAAAACAATAATATTCATGAACTTTAATTACTGCTATGCCCCCCCCTCAACATTATTACTCTTTTCAAAGACATAAAAACATAACCAGTCAACTGGCCCCCTAGAACCCCTTGAAAACTGAAGAAACCTGGGTTGAATGTTAATAGTTTCTTTCATCTTCTTGTCTCCGACGAAAATAGTCTGGGGACTATCATTTGCTCTGGGTGTCTATTTCTCATTTCCTCAATTGAATAATTTCGTTATTCCTCAAAATATTTCAACAAAATTGTCTAGATATGCATGTGAGGATTATCTACGTGAGGGACAATGAGTTAGGACCAAATCAATAGCCTGTTTATATTTTATAAACAAATCGTTGTTTTTATTCACAATTGGAAAATATTCCAAACATTGGCCCATTTTAATGAGATATGGCTATAATGTTGACAAAACCTCATGAATTGAAAATGGTGAGTTATGGTTGATCCGAATATTTTTTACATCCCGTATATGATTCACCGTAAGTTAACCTGTAAATATGTAATTTTGATTTAGATCAACGGTGAGTCCCCAAATGGGAGCTACTGTCTGTTTTGGGGGAGCTAGAAGACCCCATGGGTAATCAAAGGCAAAAAGGTAGCTAGAACTGTTGAGAGACAAAGAGTTATTATGTGGAGAATAATGAGCAAGAGGCACAAATCGGTACCCCATGAACTTTCCCATACTTTTGTACAATTATGATTTTAGTAGTAAAGTAAATGCTTACATTTTCAAAAATATTATCAAATTTAATTTTCAATGTATCATTTTTCCCAATGGAGGTTGTCGCTGCAGAAATGTATTCTCTAAAAGGAGATTGGAATACAAAAGGTTCGGAGAACACTGATCTTTGAAAGTAAATGAATAGGGCGATTCGAGGAATTATCAGCTGAATATTTTTAGAGAAAAAATTAGGAAAAATGAATAAATAGTAAGTGACTGGTTATCGTTTCTCTGTTCTGGTAAGCTGGTGATTTTTTTTCAATTAATTTTCTTACATTTTCATCACTTGAATCAAAGTGTATTTTTATGTTGGATACGTATTTCTAATGTAAATTGCCATAAAGGCATCTTTCATTCAATTTAGTAGGTGTTTCTAGATGTTTTAAGATATTTTTGACTCAATTTCAGATATAAACTTTAAAAAAAAATGCAACTCTGCGGCCTTGCTAAATCTTCACGCGAGAAAAGAACAAACTCATCTACGGTCTGACTTGTTTTTATCTTATTGTCTTATCAGTTGACCTTTTTATTTCTGTGTTTCACAAAAGTAGTGTCGCTTAATTACATATAATTGACTTTAAAAGAGACTGATTCACTTAAAAACTTATTTCTCTTTACAATGGTTCTATCTCATTATTTATTTGTTTGTGTTTTTCCTATTCGGAATGGTCTTTTTTTTACTTTTTCATTGCTCATCTTGTTTTCTTTCTATCTCTCTGTCTGTTTTCATCTTTATTTCCTTTGTCTTTCCATCTCTTTTTGTCTTCTTTCTTATCATTCTGTTTCCAGTTACCATTTTACTTTCTTTCTTTGTCTGTTTCTCCCCCGTCTCAGTTGTCATCTTTATTCTTGAATCAATACCCTTTTTCTTACTTTTCCTATTTCTATTTGCTTTTTCTTTCTTTTTTTTCTCTATCTTTTATTTCTTTTTTTTTCTTGTTATTCGAAACAATCAACCAAAACTGTCACAAAACTATAGACAGTTTTCAAGTTACATAGATAATCAGCCAGGCAGACTATCGATACATACAGTGTCACGTGTTGAGGACAAACAAGCTGAACATTGAAACATTTACTCTGTATGAAAAACGATTTATTTTGTACTTTTGAAATCCACCCAAATAAATTTTGTTATGAGGTTTCAATCTAAAATGTAGCGTAATGCTAATTCCCCTACCACGATTAGAGGCATTCATGCTTTTCACTGATCACAGTCCAATGAATGTCGAGAAAATTATTTTATTCATTGATAACACTTTTTTCTATTTTTTTGAATCATTCACCAATGACTCAGAAAGCAACCAAAAGAATTCGGTCACATGATGCATTTTATTGAGTAACCAACAGGACCTGTTGTTACTTAAATTTTGATATATCCAACTCTTTCGCGCGTATCATCGTACTGAAAACACTTGGTTTCACCAATCTACACAAAATAGTTCCACATTGACCGGGATCTATCAAATCATACCATTTATTTTTGTTGATGCATGTGACAAAGAAAAAAAAATTTAACCAACTTGAAGTTGATTCAACAGACACATTGTAGAGATCGTCAGACGAATACAAATTGGATTTTCTTTGAGACTGTCCACTTTTTCACACCAAAGTCGTCGGACGCTTTAATTAAAATTATTTATTTTTGACAGTTAAAGTCGCAGTAATTAAATCACCTTCGGTAATCGCCATTGGCTTATCAATACACTATTGTATTCCTTCTGTGTTCTTTTTGCATTCTTTCAATTTAGCCAAGTTAGACCGATTCTCTTAGTATAAATAAGGCTTCAGTATTCAGTAACAAACTAAACATCTTCAAATTCAGTCACCATTCCTTTGTTGACAATCACTGGCGATTTAGAACATCTCATCAGTACTCTTTTCTTTTATTGTTGTCTAAAATTTGGAGATAAAGTATTTCGTCATTCCATCAATTAGTCTATGCAGTATTTTCTAAAAATCTTTTTCGCTTTTATCTCTATGTCTGGGTCATTAGGTTCACCGAACTTTTCCAACTGTTGTCTGAAAATATTAGATATTTCCATCATTCACTTGATTTGTCTAATTAGTATCTTTATCATTGTTGTTTTTATCAGATTTTAGTTTTATCACATTCCTGTTAGAATAGAATGTTAGACAAAACTAACAAGTCCTAAAAGTTATCGATAGTGGATGACTCTCGGAATTATAAAAATACTTAAAACCCTCAACAAGAGCAATCAACTTAAATTTCTTCAAGTTTGTCTGTTTGTCCACATGGCTTGCTGAAAATGTAAGTATGTATCATGCATACACGACCTACAGACGGAGCTAAAGGGACGAACATTTGAGCATTCACTCCTTGGTATACCTAAGGAAATATTTGTTTTGTCCCTTACGTTACACGAACACGCACGCGTACGCACAATTTTCTCTCTCGTATATATATATATATATATATATATATATATATATATATATATGTGTGTGTGTGTGTGTGTGTATGTGTGTGTATGTATATATATATATATATATATATATATATATATATTTATATATAAGTGTATTTGTATATATATAATATCGTTTACATATAGACATATATATGCGTAAGTATATAGTGTATGTGTGAAAGAGAGATTATCTAGATATATGTGCTTGTATATATTGTGGTTGTGTTTATGTGAGTGTTTTAGTACATATATGTCTATATGTGCTTGGCTGTTTATATATATGTATATATATATATATATATATATATATATATATATATATATATATATGTGTGTAAATATATATATATATATATATATATATATATATATATATATACAAATATATATATACACATAAACATGTGTTATATGTATTTGCATTTACATACATAATTATTTCAACTGATAAAGGGAGATGAATAAGTGCGAGTATTTTGGTTAACTCTGATGCCTCCATAAATAGAAACGCTTGGCCCTTAGGTAAGGTTCCTACTGCCATTTACTTCATATGTCATGTAATGGTCTCTATTGGTCGCTCCCACTGCTTTCTGGTCTGTCCGTGTCTTTTGATTGATAGTCATAATAGGCTGGGGAAAAAAAGAGAGAAAAGAAAGGAATGGAGTAAGAAAGAAAGGGAGAAAGAAAATCAGAAAGAAAGGCAAAGGGTAGATTAAGTGAGGGGAGATATGGAAGAGATAAAAGAATGAAAGGGGAAAAAATAGAAGTGAGAAAACATGAAAGGATGTAAGACAGATAGAAAGAGAAACAAAAATAGAAGCAGACGAGATAACGAGAAAGAAACTGTGGAGAAATCAGGAAGATTTGAGGGAAAGAAAAGAAAAAAAAAAGAATTTCATTGATGAAAGAAAGACTAGAAATAAAGAAACAAAAGAAGGATCGAAAGAAATGTCCAGAATTAACCACCCCCGACTTTTCTGCCTGTCCATGTTTCTTCATCGATCGTCATTTTGGGTAGGACTTCTAAATCTGAACAGAACATCGATGTTTAGGGAATTCCTAGCAGTCTCTGAGGAATTACTTTACACGCTTCATTTAGTTGTGCCTGTCACAAAGTTTCGCTCCTAAATGGTTCGATTTAACGATGGGTCGGATGGGAAGATGTAAAAATATCTGGCGGACCGATCGTCTGTTGGACAGTTTGTGAGAAACGTACGTGATATCTTATACTTACTTCATCAATATATATATATATATATATATATATATATATATATATATATATATATATATATTTATATATATATATATACCTCTATTCAGGGTTGAGCAGTCTTTAAGTGAGGTAACTTATCCACTGTAAGCTTATGCAACGCTGTTCTATAGGAATTGAGCACTCTAGTAGATGAGGGGTTTCTTCGTAATTCAAATATAATGCTTAAATTTCAGCTAACTGCCTTTCCAGTTCCGCAGTCCAGAGGTAGGAAATCAGCCTACGGGTCTGAAGTGAAGGTTTCAATTCTGCCTCGCGGTATTGGATGGGATAATGGAAAGTCTATAGCCACGCTGAAGAGATGTAATACATCGAAACAGTTGTCTGTGGATGACACAGTAATATATATGTATATATATATATGTATATAAAAAGGTACATTTTAGATAGTGTGACTGATCCGCTCAACAATTTCTCGTACTATTCAAAACTGCACGCTTTCAGGTCTAAATATGATTTGATGTGTTTTTTTCACTTAGTTGGTTACATTCATTTTTAAAGCAATAATTAGAGCGTACTACATTCAAACTCACATTATCAAGACCACACTATCCAATACATTAGTTTGATAATACATTTACTCTCACTCTCTTTCTGTCCATCTAACTCTTCCTCTTTCTCTCTCTCTCTTATATATATATATATATATATATATATATATATATATATATATATATATATATATATATATATATATATATATATACATCAGAAGTGCAATCTCTTCCCCTGGAGGAGATACCTTAGAACTAACTCGCAAAAACAAACAAACTGCATACCACTCATTACTACCTTCCAAGATCAAACTTCCTCACTATCGAAATTGGTCAAAAACAGATGGGGCATCCTAACATTAAGTCCTGGGTGCAGAGAAATCCCTGAAGAACCAGCTATCCTTTCCTTGTTCCATAATACTAATGGCATAATCAGCTGTAATACCACACTATAAATAAAATCTACCCCCAAAATTCAAACTCACTAATTCCAGAAATTCTTTCAATAGTTACCACATCTCTAACTGCAAAATTTGCAATATCATCTACCCCTTCAATGGTGCATAATTCAAAATACTGTATGTCAGGAAATCTGGATAGCCTTTTAACAACAGACTCAATAACTACGGACACAGAGTTAGTTCCACCAATTAAGATAATTTACTTCTAGTAGCACTTTAATCAACCGAATCAACGTCACTAAAAATACAAAAAAAACAAACTGCTTCGTGGCCCTAACTAACGCACATCCGAGCCCAACAGACTACGACATAAACCAAAAACCAAGAATTTTTGAAAAAAGATCCCCCCCAAGAAAAACGTGGAGAAGCACCACCCACACTCACACTCAGAAATTGGAAAATATGATCACATAGAGTGAGATAAAAAACAACCCCTAAAATGAACATGAAATCAGATAAAAAAACCATATATTAAAACAAACTTATTGCTCATATAATGATGTATAGACCATTAATAATTTGTGCATTTCCTAATTCTGAAACTACCCACTTTAACATTTTGAATGGTTCTTTAAAACTGGGATTCCTAATCATCACTCCTTCCTAGTATTTACCCCTTCGATCTATTTAACTTTTTCTCACCCTTCCTGGAATTTTCCTGTGGCAACTTGCCTCTTGGACACCTTACCACTAGATGACCCTTACTCCCAGAAGCCAGTAATCTATCTTCAAGACAGTCATTACCATCACCAATCCAATTTGCTGAACCACATCAGCATGGTGGCTTGAAATAGAATCTTTCATTCTACTAATTTCGTATAACCATCAACTATACATACATATATATATATATACATACATATATGTATATATATATATATATATATATATATATATATATATATATATATATATATATATATATATATATATATATATACACCCGCGCACATACACACATGCACATATATATCTAATAAATAACTTCATCATTGCTATGATATCTTACCAATATGTTCTATAGTATAGCTTTTTGAATCCCCTTTATATGATGCATTCAGGTACCACATTTCATTATCTCTAATTCCTGACATACAAAGTAACAAGAACCCAAATTGGGTTAAGACAATTGATTGGATTAAGTGTACTAGCTCGTAAAACCTGAGAAAGCAGCAAAAAATTTCACATCCGACGATTTTATTACTTGTCACGTTGTGAAATATGTATTTTTCTATTATAACAGGCCATGCATGATTTTGTCTCTAATTCCTTGTTCGTGCTTTTATTTCAGTTGGTTGCAAGAACTGAACCAAAGCGAATTCAAAAACGGAAAAAAATAAATCTTTTATTGATTGGCTGGAGAGTATTGTAATTTTTCAGACACCTGCTCCACGTATGACCGAGAGTAAGTGGAAAGGTGTTGCTACTATTGTTCAAATTCATAGCTAAACACAATGATTCTCAAAGATTGGTTTGAATATTTCTTCGATCATTGTATGGATTAGACATCTTTCTAAATTATTCAAACCTTGCAGCAGGTTTTCACTGATAGTGGTCCAAAAAGGATACAACTGAAACAAGCATTTTAAGGAAGGTTGAATGATCTCTAATTATGGAGACCGTTAACTGATGAAGAAACTGTAACTAAAGTTGGTGGAATATAACTGTTACCGTTGCTTCTGAAGTTGGGATCTCACATAGATTGAAATTTTCAACGTCAACCAGATTCCTTGGAGCCAAAAGTTTTTAGCATTGTGCCAAGATCAGGTTGACCAACGAGCTGATCATTTTATCAGTTTTTTAAACTATGACAAAGTGGATGAAATTAATTTTATCCAACGAACTATAACCCATGATGGGTTTGATGGTGGACCAATACGACATGAAGAGCGAGGTTTGTTTGAAACCTTGGATTCCGATGGGATTTGCTGGGCTAGACCAATCAAAAGTAGAAAGGTCAGTTCAGGAGGTAATGGCGACTTATTTTGGTATTACAATAGGGTAATATTGAGAGACTGGAACAACACAGGACGATCACGGGGCGTATTATGAAGAACCTTCAAGAAATAATGCATTGGTGAGAAACGGACGGGTGAGTTGCACCAAATATTATATTCCATCATGAGAATGCACCTACTTATTTAAGGATAACAAAGTTTTTCTCACGGGATATTCGGTGTAAAAACTGAACCATATTTAAAACCCCGATGTTACCCATCCAGGCTTATTCTTGTTCCATGATTTCAGTCCCCTGATAATGCCAAAAAGCTGTTTTGATGTGATGTAAATCAATGTGTGCGTAAAATTTGACGAGAGGGATAGATGGATTGAAACATAACTTTAGAAGTGTATCGACCTTGTGAAGGATTTGGCAAGGAAAAAAATATATCAACATATTGATGATTTGTTTAATAAATATTCATATGATTTTTTATTCAGGAAATTTTTTTCTCTCCAAGAAACCAGGCACCTTCATAAGTCTTACGAACATCATCCACTTGCACCAGATGACACTATTGACAATAAGTATCATTCTTTTCCCTTTCCTTCATCAGGCACGAAACACGTGTACTGTATTTCAAGGATCAACGCAAAAAGAACTTGACTGATCATACAATCGCAATCCAATCCCTACACGTAATCCATGTATGTGTCTAGAGGATATGACGCTATACATTTAATGGATCACAACAACTATCGTCCACTCTGAGTTTCTAAGTTTTAGAGAAGCCACCAGAGCAGGTCTTTATCGTCATCAAGATGACTGTGTCACAAATTAATCACTGGTGTGGATACAGAAAGGGGTGTCTAGGCTCCCTTGCGCGGGCAAAGGAGAAGGAAATATTTCGTGTCTAATATCTATTTCAAAGACGTTTTGTGAATAACAAACCCAAGTTATCAAGAATTACCCTTTCAAGAAATGTTGTATCTATGATATAATAAACGGATTGTATAATATTTTTTCGAAACATTTGACCCCACTGTACTATGATTCCTCAATCCGCCCCTGTATCATATTAGAAAGGCTTCAGAGACCAGAAATGGTGCCATTGTTAAATATGGCTTTTCGAACGAAACCGAGGAAAATATAAAATCGTTATGGAACGAAGCTCTACTCAATAATTACCAGACCTAGTTGAATTAGTTGATCATTATTTTTTCCACGATAATATCTCTTCGTGCCAGGATATCCAGAAATAAGAAATACGACAATTTAATACTCAGCTTTCTTCTTATCATAAATCCTATAATTTCATTGGCGAGAAATTGAAAAACTGACCTTACGTCATGCTTGTGTGATTGTTTATGTCAGCCATTGTTTGAAAAAAATTGAATCAGTTATACTTGCATTCCTTTTAAACATCTCTTTTAAACTGTGATCTTCTCAAAACAGTTCTGGTTGGTCATTTGATAGAAAATTTCATATGTACAATATCTATTGGCTGTATTCCGTGTTGGGTGTGATCAGAGACTTGGGAAGGGGTGATCAACAGCATGAGAAAAAATCTGAAAGTTTTCTCTTGGCATAATGATAATAACACGATAATGCTAAACGTTTCAGCCCTGTAGATCTATTGGTGTGGCCAGTACACATGGCTCACAGAAAAATAGATAACTATAATCACCTTGAAATCGAAGAAACCTATGTTGACAGTCTTGGTGACAGTTTTATTTCATAATCACGATTTGATACATCTACTCGTAATATCGGTCAGAATCTACGAGCAATACGAAGGTCTACAAACAGTTCAAGGATGTTATGAAATAAACTAAAAGAACAAATATTGATATAAAAATGCAGAACATTTACTGTTGTTTTCTTTTGTCTTTAACTTATTTCATAGTAAAGCGCTCAATAACACAAACTAGAGATTTTTATGAAATTTTCCGTTAATACGAATTTTTTTTCCAGACAAATACTTTTTTCTTTCATCAAAAAAAAATCGCATGAAAAATAATTTCACTGTATAAAGAATGTTCAACTATTGTAATTCGTGTTAAAAACCAAAAGAAAAATCGATGCTGTGATTAAAATAAAGAGTGGGAACCGTCAATAGTAATCTGGTAATGATGCAATCACTGAATATTTTCAAAAATGAATCATTAATGTGAAATAGGACAGTTGCAGAAAAAATTCCATTGAATAAAAAAAAAAAACACATCTCACCCCCTTTTTTGTCGATTCGACTTTTTTTATTCATTTTTCTTGTTTGAGTTGTCCTCCACTGAGTTACACGAATAAAAGGACTGGCCAAAGTCTGTACTATAATATTCCAGGCTATTCAAACCGACATTGGTCATTTTCAAGAAGGGATTCAAAGATCAATGTTAATAGTAATGTCTTCTTGAATTTTGCTTGCAAGAAAAATTGCTGCCATACTTTACACTATCCAATGTGTGTGTGTATGTGTGCGTGTATATATATATATATATATATATATATATATATATATATATATATATATATATATATATATATATATACTCTCAAAGAAGAACCAAGGAGGAAAAGAGGAAAAAAAATAAATGAGTTACCGAACGAACGATGAGAGAATCTTTAGAATTGTACGATGCAAATAAAAGGGAAAATTGAAAACTAATTTGGAGGAGGGGGCAGAGAATAAATGAACTCTAGAAAGGAAGAAAGATAAAAAGGAAAGAATCGTAGAGACGTATGTAAAGGAAAAAAAGCTACTGGGAATAACATTCGAAACAAGGGCAGAATGAAAGAAAGAAAGGAAAGACCGAACGAAAAAAAGAAAGGGAGGGAGATATAAAAGAAAGAAATGAAAAGGGCGGAATTATACAAAACATCGTTAAACAAAAGCCTGGAACGACAATCTCGAAAGGAAGAATCCTAATCAAATAACCTGAAAGAATAATAGTGATAGAGAGAGCATTTACCTGGTTTTGTAGTATTGAAAGAAATTATCCCATCTCATCAAGTGATTTGTCTCTCCCCCTTGCACTTCCCTTTCTTTTTTGCTCCCCTACACATCGTCCCTGCAACAGACTCTAAGAGAGAAGCCTGTCCATCGAACCCATGAATATCACCGTCTCACCGATTCTACAGACCGTTTATTTCCAGCTTTTTCCTATCGGCATCGCCTAACAAATGTAATGGAATTTAAGAAATAAAGTTACCCGCTACTATTAGCACATTATCCGTTTCACATCTTGGGAAGAAATTCAATTTGATGTTTTTTCAGAATAAGACAGAATTCTTCGAAATGATATTGTTGGTTTTTTCTTTTTTCCTTCTTTTCTACGATTATTTCTTCTTCCTTCCTTTCACTCTTTCTGTCTTTGTGTTTCCCTCCGCTTTTTCAGATGTTCCTCGAATCAAACAAGATAATATAAATAACGTTTTCTGTTTCCCGAGACACAACCGTTAGTGCTCGATTGAATATTGGGAAAAAGTTTCGAGAGAACAGGTGGAGTTAGTGTGAATATTTTTAGTTTTTTTGTTAAAATTCTGTCTAGATTGATTTGTAAACGGCCTTTACCTTGGTACAATCGAAGGAATTAGGAGGAGAGAGATAGTTGAAAGATAAATGCTCGGTAGGGATATTTCAAAATAATATTTGAGATTGTCTTCACGTCGTAGTATTTGGCCGGTTTGAGGTTCCATTTAAACTGACTGAAAAGATATAAAGTATCCCGACTTTAGAGGCCATAACATATGCAATGAGAGGGAGAGAGAGGGAGAGAGAGAGAGAGAGAGAGAGAGGAGAAAAATATTAATATTACGTACAGATGAGGAAAGAGTTACATCTAAACAAGGAGAAGTTACACGTGACTATCGGCATTTTATCTATTCTGCATTCTGAAAGACAATTTGATCTCACTTTGGAATTAGAACTGTTAGGATTGTATTGGTTTATTTTTTCCGCTCTTTTTCTATAGTCAGGTATGGCTTGAGGGAAACTACATCATATAAGTAACGTATTTGAACAGCTTCAGAAACACTCGTTATCGCTCGATTAAATATTGGGAATTTTTTTGTGAGGCTAGTAAGCATCCTTTCCCGAGACTGACTTGCAAACGCCCTCTGGGTTTGGTACGTTTTAGCGCAGCTGTTTGGGTGCCAAATCTTGATCGTGTTTGGGGATATTAGAAGGGAAGAAAATAATGTTACAAGATTATAATGCTGGACACTATCTGATTGTCGTCACTTTTGACCAATGTGAGTATCAATTTAGACTGACGATAGAAAGAGAAAGAGATAAATAATCCCAACTTATTTTAGCAGAAGGCTCAGTTTTAAAGTAGCAGGTGAAATAAGTGAGATATTTTCCTAAATTGACTATAAAACGCCCTTTATTTTCATAGGATGGGGGTTAGTAAGAGGGAGAGAATGTTAAAAGACCAATTGTTCGTTTGGATATCTCCAAATAATTATTGGGTCACTCATTGTTGTATTTGACCAGTGTGAGGTTTAATTAGGACTTACGGTTGAGTGTTACTGCATATTTGTGTAGACCAGCCAGAGGTGGCCAGAGACACTTAAACTTAGATAAGAGAGAGAAAGAGAGGGATAGAGAGATTGAAAGAGGGGAAGGGAGAGAGAGAGAGAGAGAGTGTATGGTTCATCCAATCGGTTCTTAGCTACCTGTAACTATGAGCATATTATCCATTACGCGTCTTGGGAAAAAATTCAATTTGGTGCTCCTTGAGAATTACACAGAATCTTCAGTATTTTATTGTTAGCTTATTTTTCCTTTCTTCTTTTTATAATCAGGAATTGCCGGAGTCACCTCGATAATATATAACGTATTTCCTGTACTTCGAGACACACTCGTTATCGCTTGATTGGATATTGGAAAAAAGTTTTGGAAGAACAGGTGGAGTTAGTATGAATTTTTTGCCTGCATTAACTGCCAAACGCCCTCCACATTCATATCGAGATGGTTAGAAAGGGAGAAGGGAATGATGAAAGATGAAGCCTCGGTTGGAATATTTCAAAATATTGCTTGATGCTGTCTTCTCGTTGATGCGTTTGACGAGTATGAGACTCAGCTAAGACTAACAGGAGAGAGATGAGGGATCAGCACTGACTTTTGCAGACTAGTACAGGAATGCGAGAGAGAAGGTGAGAGGGAGAGAGAGAGAGAGAGAGAGAGAGAGATGTCAGGTGTTGCTGGAATCAAATTAGATAATATAGATAGCGTTTTACTTGTCACTCGAGACACAGCCACTATCGCGTGATAAAATGTTTGATGAAAAAGTTCCAGAAAAGGTAAGGTTCATATGAACCTCCTACTTAGATTAGCTTTTAACCATCTTGTTGGTTTCATAGGTTCTGGTGCTGCTGTCAGGGTTCTAACTTTGGATTTTGGCGACAAACGCATAGCCGTCGAGAGCATTTAAAACACTTTTGAACCCTAACGCTAACTCTATCGGGTACTTAAGACGCTTTGCCTATAGTAATGTAATGAATCTAATTAAGGTACATTTTTAATTGACAGATCTATCGTTTTATTGCATTTTCAATGAATTTATATCACAGTATTATCGCATTTTACAATTTCACACTGGAATGATTATAATTCAATCAACATTTTCCGAGCATTCAAAAGTATAGTGCATGATCATATCAGTACCAACACAACAATAGTCGAAAGGCTGCACAAACTAGTCTCATTGTGCCTGTCACCGTGGCAGGATAGAGGTTAATGTAGGCAGGATGGAGATTAATGAAAAGGGAGTTTCACAAGATAAAAACTCAGAATCTCTCTAATTCATGCTGGAGATCGCTTTCTTGTAACCTCTGAATAGTGTAGCGATAACAGGAGAGAGATTACAGAATCATTCCTGCAAGAATAATCTATGTATACATGTCTTATGCCAGAAATCAAATATTATACACTGAACCTTCCTGGTCAAAATTCAACAAAAAACCCTATCAAACCTATTCATCCATCAATGTCTGTGAGGGGAAAGTCATGCCTCCTCGGAAGCGGTTCATGAAAAATTTTCTGAGGAAAATCAAAGCGCATAACGGACGAAATATTCAAATAGAAATAACAAAGACAATGATACTTTTTGGAAACAACCGAAAAAACACCTATCGTGTTTCTGTCATTTTTTCCCTCGCTGCGATGTTAACCAACCGATGATTTGATGCTGATTCACAAATTATATTGCTTCAAAATCACTCGCTGAGTGAATTAGAAATGATACAGACTGTTTTCAAAATGGTAGTAAGGGTGCACTCATTTATTGGTGTCACTCTATGTGCAACTGCTCCTTAGAGATGAAAGATTAATTTAAAAAATATTAAGATATACTAAACAAATACCAAATACATTAAATACCAAAATATTGAAACTTAAGATTCGGACGCTTTTGGAGCATGTTTATGCTATCATATCTTCTTCAGATTCGATTTGAGTAAAATCAAGCATTGCATGCATGGTGTTTGCACCATGCGTAAATAAATATATCACTTAAATTAAACCATACTGATCGTCCAGTTCCGCAGCTCAGGGGTAGGATATCGGCCTCCGGGTCTGAAGCGAAGGTTTCAACCCTACCTTGTGGTACAGTGATGGGATAATGGAAATTCTATAGCCACACTGAAGAGATGTAATATATACCGAAACAGCCGTCTGTGGATGACACAATAATTATATATGTATGTATATATATAATAAAATATGATAGAATAGCAAAATAATATATTTTTAAGTCCTAAAAATAATTTTAGGTTGTGACTCAAGCTGAATATAAAACAACTGAACTCTCAAAAACAAGTCATGTTTTAGTTCATTAGGTTACCGCCATTTCATCTCTCATTGCTTGTGACAACAGTTTTTTTAAATAATGTCTTATCATAGAGGACTGTTCGCCTGGTTCTTTTAATCGGACCAGGCAGCTATTGGAATTGGTCCAAAATCACATCTCCCATATTTGCCTCATGTAAAATTAAGATACCCAGGTAAACATCGATATATTTTTTCCTATGAATTCGTTACTGCGTTCAATAAATGTACACTAACATTTCTGCACATGTACACGCACATGTATACTTGTATGTATATACATTTGCATACCTGTATCAATAGATGTATTGGTGTACACATGTGAACTATATATCCAAGTACTTATATATTTATGTGCATAGATATGAATCACACACACACACACACACACACACACACACACACACACATTTATATATCTGTTTTCAAAATACTTATCTCTATCTGTCACTATGCTCATCCTTGAACATTGGTGCGGCTCAAACGGATTTGGTTAGCCTGAAAGAACGGATTGGACTACTTAGTTTGAAAAAATCAGAAGCATTTTAGAATAATTTCTATTGACAGAGGTGTGTAGTGAAACGTGAATTCGGACAGCAGATAAAGGAAACAGAATCATTTGTATTAGCGGGAATTAGTTGCAGGGTCGATTGGACAATTGCATTCCCCCTTAGAATGTGTTTCAACTCCCGTAGCCAATCAGCGTACAGTTAAAAAGTGGCTTATTCTTCTCATTGGTTGAATCCTCAAACAAACACGCCAAGATGACTTTGTGGAAGAGAAGATATATTTGGAGTGTAGCAAGGGTTGGAAAAAGCACCGGTAGTTGAAAGACAGTGGGTTAGTAGTTTCAATGTTTCTGTCCCAGAGGGAGAAGCTAGCTGTTGACTTGTGCTGAAGAAAAAATCCGTTCCTACGCTTCTAATTCCCTCCGAATCGAACCCTCCTTTTACTCCATCAAATTTTCGTCCAGCTCTTGTTCTTGCATGATATTTTCGTCTCTTTGTTCTGCAGAAGTTGTTTTTTGTGACTTAAATTATCTAATTCCCACCTCTTTTCAATTTTTTTTATCACGTTCAAATGGAGTTTCCACGTGGTTATACAACACAAATAACTAAAATATTAATCTGAACCCTTACATCCTGTTGAATACGTGTATATATGCATATTACTTAGAAACTGTCTGATAGGGATGTTTTGAACTATACATTCAAGTGTCTACAGCTGCTCCCAGAGTGCTCCACTGAAGAGGACGTGGGACTTCCCACAGGAACTAGCTGCATATTGCTCAATAAGCTGGTGTTCATCTAACGCATATGGGTGTATTTATGTACAAAGAGATTCATATAAGTGGCAATAATAATATTTATACATGTTTGTGAGATTATACGTGAATTCATGAACACTGAATATTTTTATGAATATGAATTTCAGATATTCGAGTGAGCGTGTGCATTTCCATCAATATGTGTGCCAGTTTGTGCTTGTGTAAAAGTGCATTTTTGTATCTCAGACATTTCGAAGTATAAAAACATTGGCCAATCGATCTATGTCCTCGAACTTTGCTGGTAGTGGTAAAATATATGTATTCATTCGTTTTTGTCGGTCTGTCCACACGATCTCACCAAATATTCATGCGAAGGTAGGCCATGAACTTTTGAAAAATTGATTAAATCTCCGGGCAGATCAAGGAATTTGTTTTTGATTGACTGATTTTTCCATTATTCTGCACGAAAAAAGTTTCAAAACAAACAATTAATGGGAAAAATGATTCATAAATGAATTTAAATGTTTTGCATATTAAATGTCCGTGGTTTTCTGTTATTTTTTTTCCAAATATCTTTTCATTTAGTGCTTAGTTAATGTATGGATTTGTCTCCTAGTTCAGAGTTTATTTACAAACAAAAGGGAAACTCAATCAGGGTTTTTGAAACAATTATCGAGGCTGCAAAAATATCTGACGGTATGTTTAAACGATCATTATATAACTAATTTTTTTTTTTATTTCTATACAAAATTTTTTCCTTGTTTTAGCATAATAGAAAATGGCCCGGTGTAATTCGTTTTTTTTTCCAAATGAATTTCGTTTCTGTCACGTTTAAGGGATACTTTCTGAAAATGGTGTTTCGCAATAAACATCATGAATCCCTCAGATAAAGAAAAAACGACATTTTTTGTCTTTATTTCTTTCTATGTTGACTTACATACCAGATTATAACTCAAGACAAATGAATGATATTAGTACTATATGCTTTGATATTAATGTGTAAGGAGGGTTCGCGAAAAGACTTCGAGTTCGAGCGGTTACAATTCGTAACGAAATATGTGATCTTTTCCCATCACATATTTGTTCGATATATACCCACCTCGCTAGAAGGGCAAAATCTAACACACATACATTTATAATGTTGGTTCCCACTCTTTGCATGATGACTTTGTCCAAATGTGTCTCAGTTTCACAAGTAGTAAAACTAACACTTCAGGGTTCTGTAGAGGACGTATTGGTAGACCGATACCAAGGAACCAGTTCCTCCTCCAATGTCTTGGTCTATCTCACTGAAAAGAGGGGCAAGCACATTTGGTGATGAACATCCTCAAATGGAAAGAAGTGGCCAACAAAGCAGAGAAGATAACGAAGCAGTAGCCAACATGCCAACTGGTTCAGGTTATTCCCAGCAATGCGTGTCACACAGGTGAGTCCATTTCTAGCAAACTATGTAACTCAGATATTACCATGCAGCAGATCATATTTAAAAAAAAAGGGCTTAATCAGGAGGGAATATCAACGAATGGGAAACAATATCCCGATGGGAATCATGAGTGTCAGGTCAGTGTGAATTTCAGATTTCTTTGTTGAGTAGGGACAAGATGGCATTGCATTTCTAATCCATGTGGAATCACCTGCATTTCACGGGTTGCTGAGAATAGAATTATCTTTGTGATTCACTTTGCTTGGATTGTGTCCTTAGTTGGAAATGATAACTTTATCTGAATATAGATTGAAAAGAGAAAGATCGAAATTACATTATCTCTTACCGTATGTGGTGACCAGGGGATAAGAATTCCTGTTTGAAATCCTCTGACCAACATGAACCAAACAAAAAAGCAGAGAAAACATGAATGTGAATAGTAGTATTATCTCTTACTACTAGCTCCCTGGGTGCATGACCTATGCGCAATGAAGCATGGTAGGTATTCAATTAGAAAGATGTGTATTTGCTTGAGTCAAGTTATTTGCGACGATGGACCTACTTGGTCACGTGTTATTTCTAATCTCACCATGTCACCCACATCGAAAAAAAACCCTTTTAACTGTCTTTCTTCAAGCTGCATTGCTGAATATATAATTTTAAGTAGGTTTTATAACTTGTATGCTATGAGCATTTAACTGGAAAAAGTCTTTAAACATTCCAACCAACCATCCTGCAAAGCTGCCCTAAACCTACAAGCCCCTCCAATACGTAACCCCACAAAAAACCCTAAAAAACCTGCAATCAATGAAGGACTGTTGATCTTGGTGGAATTTTAACGCAAGTTTTCTTTAGATTTTGAGACGCTCTGAAAATGTTCAAACATAAAATTAGGGCAATTGTTTTTTTTGCTTTACGCCATTTCAGCATTTACCTAAGAAAGTTCTGTTTTTAAGAAGCATGGTTTGGCTGTATAATATGTCTCTGATTATAGTATTAAAAAATCAAAATGTTGACCAAGACAAATAGGTATACCAGTTGTTTTTTGAAAGTAAGTAACAAAAAGAAATAAGTGAACACAAATCTGTTTGGGCACTTGGCAAAAACCGTGACTCGACAAAAGTCTTTTGGTAACAGGCTGTGTTAGGAAGGAATCAATTAGAAAATTTCCCGCTTTTTGTTGGTTGCTAATCATCAATAGTTCTGATATCCATAATAACCAAGCTGAACATTGCCAACATAAATAAGAGAGCAATTAGGTGTAAAATTACGTTGCATATTGAACCCGAAAATAATTTAGGATGGGATTTAAAAAAACCCCAAATATTTCAAGGCATAATGAGGAGTGAATTGATACGTACAGCCTGTGCATGCAATAGATAGACATCAACAAACTGGTATAGATAGTTAGATAGATAGATAGATAGATTCATACATACATACATAGACAGATAGATAGATAAATAGAATGACAGATAGATAGATAGATAGATAAACAGATAGATAGATAGATACATACATACATACATAGACAGATAGATAGATAGATAGATAGATAAACAGATAGATATATAAATAGATAGACAGACAAATAGATTGATAGATAGATAGATAGATAGATAGATAGACGGATACATAGATAGATAAATAGCAAACCAGCCAGGCAAACTTGGAAACTTAATAAATCAACGTTGCCTGTTTTGGTTGACATTTTCTAATATGAAAAAACTATGAACATTAGTAAAAGTAATTTTGGAATGGGTTTGCCACTGGTAGATTTAAGATTTATTTCGATTAATCTGGCCAAATGGCATATCCAACTCAAATCTGGGATTATCAGGGGGATCGGATCCCAGTAAATAGACGGGAATATATTTGTCAAACTATCGGTGCAGAAACTGATAAAGTTTCTGGTGATTGAGAAGTATAAAATAAGATAGCTAGAGATATTGACAGTAATACCAAGTTAAGATTAGTCTGAGTAAGCATTTACCTAGTGTATACGTATAGAAGTATTTAGATAGATAGATTCTTATGTACATTATGTTTTATTCCAACGATGATTTGTTCATATAAAGGTACTGCTCCTCAGTTTTGAATTTGAAGTTTTGAATTAGAATTCAGAGCGCAGTAGAAAAATCACGTACACTAAGAGGGTTGATAGTCACATAAGTGTGAAATAAATTGCTTGTAATCTATCCATGACTATATTATGCCAGCTGTGTCTCATGAATATTGAATATCATAACTATTATTATTATCATTGTTATTATTATTATCATTATCATTATTATTATCAATATTATCATCATTATTATTATTATTATTATTATTATTATTATTATTATTATTATTATTATTATTATTATTAATGATAATGATAATACATTTCATTAATATCAATATATATATATATATATGTATATAAATATGTATAGAGAGAGAGAGAAAAAAGGGAGAGAAAGAGAAAAAGAGTGAGAGGGACAGAGAGAGAGCACAATCTTCTGATAGATAAATGTTTTTTTTTATACATATCTTGTTAAATATATATATATATATATATATATATATATATATATATATATATATATGTATATATATATGTATATACATATATATATATATCTGTGTGTATGTATGCGTGTACGTGTATGTTTGTGGGTGCACTTGTAATTGTTTTACTTTTGTATAACCTGAACTTTGTCGATTTTTTGTGAATTTTCTTTTAAGCAAAACACATTGTTTGCCAAACAAGCCCCTTGTGTCAATGAGAATTGATTTCTTTTCACATAAAGAAATGGAGTCTGAATTTTGAATCGTTGAATTAATTTTGGCAAGTGAAAAAGGTTCGGCCGCCATTCCACGCATCCACAACCACAACAAAAGAGGCAAATCAACTTCTTTTCAGCAGAAGTTTTGCCTTCTCTGCAATTTCTTGCCTTTACGGCATTTTGTTATTCCTACTTCTCGGTTTTTATTTTTCAACAGATTATTTTTATTTTTATTCGTACCAAAAACATCTCAACTAATTACAGTATTTATACGAGGGAAAAACTTCAAAAAAATATAAACTGTTCATCTTGAAGCATTTCATTTTTGTCCATACACTGTTCATCAATTATTTTGTTTTTCTATTTCTAAAAGAACATTTTTCTGCTCGTGGTAGAATGCAAAAACAACGGGAATCAACAAGAAGCAAGGAAAAGCAAAGCAAAGTTAACAATTGCCGTAATAAATGAAAAACTAATAATATGTAATATATTTTCTATATTCAAGATATAAATCTGAAGACTTTCCGTGTGTTACTATTTATCAAGATATCATTGACTCAATTATTGATGTAAACTTTAAAATGAAGTTAGCAACGCTGTCCTTACTAGAATTTCACACACAAAAATGATTGAGCCCATCTATGGTCCGACTTTCATGCTTGTTTTAGATAAACATAATTTGCATTCTTTCATTTTTTCTGTTTTCAATTACATTTCATATTTTGTATATTCTTGCTCCAATAGGATGAATCGTGCTGAACAATGTTTGGCAAAGATAAATGATAACACAATAAACTTTTGATATGGGAAATCCATCAAACATCTTATACAAAACAAAGCAGACAATCAAAACATAAGTGGTCTCACAAACATATTTACTTAATGTTAAAATTCAGGAAAAAACAAAACAAAATATTGTTATTTGTTTCGACTGTTTTTTTTTACTTTGATCTTTTATGTTTTAATAGTAAAAATTACTTTCAACACTTTACAATTTCCATCAATTGGAAGATGAAGGTTGAAATAATTGCTTTACTTATCCTGCTTGTACGGAAACCAAAACAGCGCAATTAATTTAAGAGAAAAGAGTGGGTTTGAAGAGTTTGGGAAATCTTCAAGCCATTTAGTTCTCGTAGCCTAGCTGATATAGCAGCAAGTGTGTTACACCTCAGATCCCAGTGGCAACAGAGGCGTGAGTATGAGTCTCATTGAGAGCCTATTTTTACGATCCAAGATTACTCTCAGTCGTACATTGACAGCTTGAATCTAGTTGCAATTGAAAAACAACTTTGAAAAATGTATATGATGGTGAATCGTAGTAAAAAATAATAATGATTTCCAATATTTCATCAAATAAGAAATAAATCAGAAAAAAAAAAGATATTACAGAAGTGTTTTATAAGTGTAATATAATAATCCATCCCGAGGATTATTTTTATCTTAAGCTCAGTATTGAATTATTCACGGATTGTCAACGCAAATATGATTATTTTCAGACAACCCGATTTGTATGGCTGCGTTAAGTATTAAGTATATCTGATTGGGAAAGGAAACTTGGTTTCTTGAAAACTCACATGCAATATGTATTGCTCTACCAAACGTCCATTCGGTATATAGAGCAAATACCAAAATATTACTTTTTCGTGATTACTGCATGTCGATTGTTTTGTAGCGACCCAAAATGTCTTCATGTATGAACCAGAAAAAAAGGAGCCTAAAGCTATTTTATCAGATAATTTTTTTTCAATACTTCAGGTGAACAAATTTTTCAACCCAAGTGTTTCATTATTTGATCAGACATAAAGTTTTGAGAGTTTCCCTGATTTAATATTTGTCATTATGACATAATAGAAAGATGAATAACCCAGTGAGATGCATGAACATAAGCAAACAAAGATTAAATTCGTACATAAATTTATATGTTTTGAAGTTAAAGTAAGAGTGTAGGAAAAACATATACATATATATATATATATATACGCACACACACACACACACACACACACACACACACACACATATATATATATATATATATATATATATATATATTGGGGTTATTAAATACAATGAATACTCAAATGTCAGCTAAAAGGTTGTGATTCATTTTTTCCATCTGAAAGCCCTTACTCAACCGTGAAGGAGAAGCAACTCCTTAAATTAGGGGGATGCACTAGTGAATTCTTATTCACCGTATTTATTTTCATCTTCAAATTTTCGACTGACAAAGGAAATGCTTCAATTTGGTCAATTTAAAGGATGCCATTTTTCTGAGTGACAATGCAAGCCTAAACTCGGCAAAATGAATGCAGGAAAAGGTCAAATCGATAAACTGACAGAATTAGCCTCAACATTCCTATCTGCTGGCTATGATAGCTTGAAATTCTCATTTTTTTTCAGTCTGTCCAACATATTTTCTTTGCAGGGCCATTACAAATATAAAAAAGAGATCGTAGCTTCAGCACACTCAGAATCTTTTGCTTCTGAAAAACTCAGATTCCTTTACTGAGTAAAGGAATTAGTTTCATACCTGGTTTCTGTCATCTATACCTATATTCAGTTTCATTCCCTGCCTGTCTATTTGAGTTCAATTGGAATGATCTGATTGGCTAATATACCAACCTATTATTACAAAACGATGAAAATTGCGTCATGGAAACCCACAAGAATTTAAATCTGATCTCACATTGGAACATGAGATGAGTGGAGAAAGGAGCTCAAAATTGAGAGACTTAAATTATTAAAAATAAATTACCAAGTAGAATTATTTTAGGCCACTTAATGACGATCCGTACATAAATAACCACTTCATTTTAACAGGTATATGTTAGTTACTAATAACATGTAGAAAGCACTAAAAAATACGTACCTCTGCCAAGTGAATGAAAATCAGCTCATATATAAATACTGAGGATGTAACTGAGTATCGATTTGTCAAATATATCAATGTATGAAAATCATATTTCCCGATTAAATGGAGAATTCCTTAGTTTTCCCCCAAATTTATTAGATTCTATGTTAGTCTATTGTCCTCTTCTCCAAAAATGTCTACTGACTTTCATTGGGAGCGTTTGTAGATACTGTATGGGCAAACTGATGAACATTGGTGATTTCTATATTTGAATTATTGTCTTGATATATGAAGAATATCTCTGAAACGAGAAGATTCCTAAATCTTCTCAGAAATTAAATCATTTCTTACGTCGCCCATTGTCCACAAAATGTAATTGAGATTCATTGAGGGCATTCAGAAATGTAGCTTAGAAGACGGACACAGGATATTTCCATACTTCGGACTATTGTCTTAACACATGAATGAATTACCCCGAACGAAAAGAAAAAAAAAAAAAAGAAAAAAGAGGAAAGAAAATCCATAAAATGTAAATAATTCCACTAATTTCATTGAAAGTCGTCAGAACCTCTGGATATCATGTGGAGAGACATACTTTCGTTACCTTTGAAATCCTTTTTTTTCATCCAGTCTTCAAAATACATCACATTTTCAACACACGGATACTTAAGCCATTGGACAAGAAACAGATCTTGTACTAATTGCTGCCTATCATAAAACGATAAATACTGATTAATTTCCTTGGAGGTTTATGGTCAAGCTATATATAAGCGGCAAATAATTGAAATTAAACCGATTTTGAGCAGCAAATACCTTAGCTTATATCTTAAACGGTTTGCACCCACCAACAAGTGATGCAGATGGGGAGGGGACAGAACAGCCTTGTCAACTAATTCATTTAATATAATTTGTCGGGATTGATATTAAGCTATTAAATTACGTGCGCAAATTTACCTTCGCTATTTAAACAAGCGAAAGCAATTAGGAAAAGATTCACACCCAATTTCGTCCACATCTCGTCCAGAGTCGCTCTATTGTCAATAGCGTGCGCCAAGAAACCTAATGTGATGTCTCATTGGATCTTGTCCATTACTTCAGACCTATTAACTCTGAGAAATTCCAGTTTATGGCTGAAATGACCAACACACTTTGTCGATTATCATGAGTAATTACCGTGTGAATGCAAACACATGGTTAGTTAATGGAGAAAATTGAGTTTAATTTGATAACTGATGCTTATTTAGAGATTTAAAAAAAAATTATAATTCTGCTCATTGTGTATATTATACATAGTTGGCTTATTTTCTCCTTCTATGCTGCTGTTTCTTTCATTTTTCGGCCGAGTACTAGCCGGCCTTCTCCAGGCATTCTGTTTTCACGGAACGCAGAAATATTATATTCATTTCTTTAAAAAAAAAATATAATCTACCAATCCATACTTGTATTCTAACTGACACTTCGAGGGAACAACGATCTTGCAGTTTATTTAATACAAAAAATTAATAGATGCAAATTTCTTTTAGGGATGATTCTTATAAGAAATTAAACTCTCTCTCTATCTTCCTGTTTCTTGGTCGAATCAATTTTATCAGAGGTTTTGTTAAAATAGATCTAAACCTCAAACATTAGACAGTTCTATTGTTTTCATCTGAAAAATTGTAAGCTTTGAGTGAAAGAGCCAACACATGGTTACAGACGAAAAAAACCCCAAAACAATCATGTTTATCATATAGTTGAGATCTTCAAATTATAATTTAGCTATTTATTTGATCACTTTCATTATGAGCAAGACAATTCTGCTTTCCTTTCTTTGCACTCCACTTTATTCATTAGCTCCACAGTTCACCAGCACGACAGTCTGTTTTGTTGTTCATATTTGTACTATATGATGTTCGATCTCTAAATAGTTAGACACAGAGAAGATTAGGTCAGAAAATACATACATGTAGGGGTAACCAAACCAAATTCTGCTGGGTGATGGAAAACCTCACAAGGTCCATGTAAGAAGCTCAGGGAGAATCAGGAGCATTTCATGATCTATATTCCTTGCATTTTAGCAGTCTGGTGATATATATATATATATATATATATATATATATATATATATATGAATGATTGATGATTGTGTCATTCACAGCTATTTTGTCAGTGTGGCTGTAGACTCGATATCCCTCCCAGTACCACTAAGTAGGGTCAAACACTTCGCTACAGACCTAGACGCAAATGCTCTATCCCGGCAGACGTAGAATTGGACGGTCAGTAGAGTTCAATTGAGTGGAATATTTATTTATGCATAAATCCCCATCTACCAATGCCCCATACCAGATATTGAAAAGCATTGCATATTTACATAATTATATATATATATATATATATATATATATATATATATATATATATATATATATAGAGAGAGAGAGAGAGAGAGAGAGAGGGGGGAAAGAGAGAGAAAGAGAGAGAGATAATTAAGTCATCGACAGACAGATGTTTCGTTGAATTACAACTCTTCAGTGTGGCTATAGAATATGAAAATAGTAATTTAAACAGTCAGATGATTGGCATCAAAGTATATATTAAAGATGCTACCTGGAAAGAAATTCAATTTAAATCTGTGTATGTGCTTAAGCATTTGAGCCTTCTGCACGATTACTCAACAACTGGCCAGTTTACAAAGCTGAGACGTCCACGTATATGGATCTGCATATTCTATCAATCCATAAAACTTCAGTTTATTTGAAATTCCACATTTTTGTCCTCTTTTACCTCAAGTTATATTGCCCTAAACAGAACAATACAAATGACAGAGAACAAAAATGAGATTTTATAACGTTAACTTCAATTTCTCAAGTCCCAATATAAAAAATAGGCATTTGAAGTCTAGCCTTTTGAAAACATGCACCTTTGGGACTTACACTGTACACAGTAATATCATTCAAACTCCACAAACACTGAAGGCTGATAGAGATTGGTACATTCCTTTTATTGATTCAAGTCACTCCTTCGAGTGAGAGCTGCAAATGACGTATTGGTCAACGACACGAGAGGATGGAGCCGGTTCAAACTCCGGTCAACGTTGCTTATTTGCACTTTGCAGTAATGAGAAAATCATGGATCAGTCTCTTACCCACACCTTACCCTAGCTATGGGTGAAATAGTAGGGCAGTCTGTTTGTTGTCCCTCCTCGTTAAACAAAAGCTATATATAGAATTAACATATCCCTACCGTGATGACAAACGAGTAATCGGGAGGCAGCTGTCTTAACGACTGAGCTAAAAGGCGAATTTTTTATACCTACGAATTTATTAGTCATGTATAAAATACAGAGGTTTCAGTAATCATCTTCAGTCAGAATGGAAATAAGAGTTGAGTTTGACCATGCAGCAGCCAGGCTTCTTCTCTTTCTTCTTTTCCCTCTTCTCTTTCGTGTAAGTGGCGGCTGTGAACTCTTTCTAATTCAAGCAAAAACTAAGTAAATAAATCTTTATTTTTAAAATACCAATCGGAAAATGTCAGGAAGTGAAGAAGGAAAGAATTTTATTTTATTGACCAAAAATAAGAAACAAACTTGACATTTATGTCTTGAATTAAGCAAAGTTTCCAGTAAATCGTTTCCTCGATAATTTTTTTATTTCCTTTATTTATAGTTGTTATCATAAGAACTATTTTAGCCTAATTTTTAATGCCCTCACTCTTATCAGTATTTACCAAACAAGTAAAGAAAAAGTAAAATTAATTGTGAACGGTTAGTCATTCAATAGAAACCATCAGATGCCCAATGAATTTTGGCAGCATGTTGTGTCGGAGGGATAAATTTAAAAAAATGCTCCAGGCCTTTTAATGGAGAGTGCTCACAAAAAGTCCAAATTCACAGACACTGGAATAAATGCCGCTGGAGAAAAATTGAGGGACGATTATATTGTGAACCTCCTCATTATAAGCCTATTATGAAAACAGCAAGTAAACAAATCAATGTTGTGGTATATTGAATGTTTCGGTTGACGGTTCTTGATATCTGTGTGAATTTCTGAGATGAGGGATTATCATAATTAAACACTGATTTAATGTTGGTCAGGTTCATATAGTTCATAGACTGATCACACATCAAATCTTTGACAGGGGAATACTTGTACGATGTCTGTCCAGAAAATATAGACACTATCTACATAACTCGTTAACTTGGTGTAACATCAAACAGCTCAGGGGGACCTGGCGGTGCATGCATGAAAAAACACTCATTCGTTGGGTTACTCAGTCAGTGGTGTGATGTCATTGAATGATCTTTTGGTACTTCATGACATTTACATTCACTGTCAACGAGCCTGCCGTTCTTCACGTCTCGTACAGACTTTAATAGCAGACCATCTAATCACCTAGGTGTATTGATTAGCTTCACTCCGCCATCACCGCCAAAAAACACCAAATTTTGCTCTCGGTTTCTGCTGACATTAGGTTATTTGGAGGGAGGAATTTTCAGCCCGCTAAGGTGATTAAGGAAAATGCGACGGGGCAGCCGAGCAGACTGTTTCTAGAAATTGAATGGATGCTAGGTTAATTGATTCAGGTCTCAGTCCCCTTCAAAGTATCCCCTAGGAACGCAATATCTTTGTTGACATTGAATGGCCGGATACTTTCCAGACGCACCTTGTAAATATAGATCTTCAGTTCTTTATATATTTTCAGTTTTTTAGACTGCGTTCTGCTCTTTGTTTTCTGCTGGTTGGCCAATTTCATAAAGAATTAAAGCTCCGATTTTGGTCTATTCTTTGCATCGGCGCCGAGTACATTCGCCAGAAAAGACAAGAAAATTAGATTTAAAAGAAGATACAGATACAATTGAGGATAATTTCGTAGCAAAACTGAGAAAGTCAAAACACCAAATAAATAAGTAAAGGAGGGAAAGCATATAAAATGAATTTAGAGAACCAAAAAAGCTAAGAATACTCACAGAGTTAGAATTGACAAACGAGGCGTGAATATATTAAAACAGTAAAAGAGATGTCTGGTTAGTCAACCAACAGTAACCGTCATCAGCCAACGTCTTTATGCTGCATTCTTTGTCGGGATGATCAATAAAAATGTATGAAAAAAGGGTTGATTGGAGGATGATTTACTTCACTATCGCCTTTTGTTGGGAAATAATCAGTGGAAGGTGAGAAATTTCGAATAAAATGCATGGCACAAACTGAAGGATCCAATCTGCATAAACCTCTATTGTAAACTGAAATTCCCCATCCCATGAAAAAAACTTTTATGTGCGTGTGTGTGTGTGGGGGGGGTGGGGTGGAAAAAAGCAAAACAATTTTTTTCAAGACACGATAAACAGTAAACATTCAAATTTTCTATTTCTTCTACCTCAGTTGGTGCAATCTGTACTCGTGCTACTTACTAACATAAATACGCAGTCAGCTTGAATCACTTAGAAGCCAGAGAAACTTATTTTGACCGATGTTTTCAGTTTGAGTTGATAGTTTCTAACAGGAATTACATAGAGATAGAGAAACAAAAAGAAAGTGAAAAAAGAAAAAAGAAAGGAGCAAAGATGGCGGACCTTGTCTTTGACGAACTTCTTCTCTAGACGGTTATCGAAAAGCAGACGACATTAATGACGCCTCGTTTCCAACCAACATATTCTATATATATTTACTGTCCGTACAATAGTACACACACACACACACACACACACACACACACACACACACACACACACACACACACACACATATATATATATATGTATATATATATATATATATATATATATATATATATATATATATATATATATACTGTTTGTAGTATTTATTCATGAAGGTTATGTATTTGGGCTTGTTGATTCCTTTTTACTGCAAACAATTTTCAACTTCCCCTTTTTCCCTACAAGCAGACAAGACTGTTTTTCACTATCGCCTGGGATTTGAATTGTGCTGAAGCGGTTTGAAGGAAGAATATATATATCTTTGATGAAAAGAAGATAAATGTGAACATTGTGTAAGACGGTAAACTTTCCCTGGCTATCTTTGGTTTGACAGAACCTGAAAACGATACTTATTTCTGACTGCATTACTAGATGGTTCAATGACAGGCTTTAAAAAGGGTTGAAATTATATAGACTGCACCCTGTGTAGAAGTGTATAACTACAGACTATATATATATATATATATATATATATATATATATATACGTATATGTATATATATATATATATATGTATATATGTATATATATATATATATATATATATATATATATATATATATATATATATATATATATATATTGTACAATGAAGAGAAACAAAAACTTGGACATTTACAAAATATTCATTTGATTCACTTCTGATGTTGAATTTACTGTAAATGTTCTCAGGTGATATAATTTGATATCGAATTAACAATTATAAAGTGAAAAATATAGTTTTCTTAACATATGATGCAGAATGATGTATAAACAGAAGTAACGGTGGGAAATGGGATTGGAACACATCGATGTCATTTCTAATAGTTTGCTTCATATCCTAGTTTGTAGTTACTGTTAAGAGACGTTTTCGTGACTGTCATGTAAACATTCTTTTGAAATCTTGGCCCACTCTCTTTTTGGACCCTCTGATGAATTCGACAAATCCAAAATTGTATTTAAGGTAGAAAAATGACTAGGCCACTGATCCATTTTTACATTTTCCTGAACAAACCATTTGCAATTCATTTCAGTTGTACGTTTCGGGTCATTATTTCAGGGTAACATCCAATCTTCAGCTCCAGCTGTTTTACCGAAAAGAACACATTAACTTAAAACCCGATACATCGCCCGACTCACGGTTGAATTACACAAAGAGCTCCCTTCCGTGCCACTGAAAGAAAAACACCCCTAAAACATGATACTCCAACCTTCGTGCTTTACCTGGGGGGTATGTTTTTTCATTATGGGGGTGCATCCATGATTCCTCCATGCAAGAAGAGCCAAATATTATTTTGTTCAACCGAGCAGAAAAAATAATCCTTCTTTGAGAATTTCTGTGTCTATTTCCTTAACGTACGAGATTATATGTCATTAATGTGTAGATAATTATTAATATTTATTTTAGTAACCGATGAACCAACAGATTTCAAATCATCTTTGATCAACTTTAAGTTATCATCACCATTGGATTTGCTTTGACTGTTCTTAGAATTTTTTGAGTTGCTAGGGGAGAAATTTTCTGTTGAGTGCCAATTCGACGAGGTTTCGGGTGGAATGAACTTTTTCAACTTCAGAATGATCGATCGAATGGTACTGACAGGAATATTTAACATCTTGGCTATGACCCTTTAGCTCAAAACTTCTGTTGCTATCTCGTTCATTCGAGAAGTAGTGAATGACGACTTGAATGAAATCATTGTTAAGTATTGCTAGAAATTACAAATGTTTCAATGCAGGTACACAAAGATCTACAGCTGAATTACTTCAAGTTAACATTCTTATGGTGAATTTGCAATAGTGTCTGCATACTCCTGTACACCATCATTTTTTATACTTCATCCTGTATTTCATGTTTGAATGTATGTATTTTGTCTTAGTAGTTGTTAATTGTATATCAAAGTATATCACTATGTATATATACCTTCATCAGTGGACTGATGATGATGATAATGATGATATATGCTTAACAATATCATATAACGACTTCAAAACGTATATTTATATGACGTATTCATCAGATATTGACGCAATAATGATGGATATAAATGATATCTAACCAATTTCGGCAACTTGAAAGTAAATCATTTGCAAATTTAAACACTTTTAACCATCCAGAATAGAGACGGTTTTATGGGTCTGTCAAATCAAAGATTATATCGTATCGAGTTTTTTACTCCGAGTGATTGTCAGAGATTCTCGAACACTCCCTTGAAGGAGTTTTTCTTTCTTGGGCTATGAGCCAAGATTAAAGTGGAGTATATGGTCTCCAGTGGTCATGTCGCGTTTTGGTTGGACGTAGTATAAATGATCCGAGACTGACCCAGGGAATTCAAACCACAGGTTTGTATAATTCCTCATTGCTCCCTAAAGGGAGACCAAGGAATAGTTCTGTCGCCTTTGTGACACTGATTGTTGGGTGTGGAAAATTACTGTCTCCCCCGACACAAAATGTTCAATATTTTTCATGATTTTCACATTCTATTAACTTGTTGAAGTTTAGCAATAGTAAAAAAAAGAAAAGAACAATGATCCATAATAAATGTCAGCGTTATGTAAAAAATATATTGCTTTTATGCTGTCTCTACAACCCCATTACTTTATACTCGGCCTGATCAATATGTGAAATTGACTCATAAGTGTTGAACATCCAGAGCGGCGTCACTCTCTTCACCATACGTTATTTTGCGTATAGACGGGAGTACGAAGAGATCCCAGACATCCCCAAAAGTATTATTGCAAAGTGAAAATGCACTGTCCTGGTCAGAAATTGAACTCTGCTTGCTTAGTCCATTCCCCGAGGCATTAATCGCTCGGCGAACTATCTCTATGTGACGTTGTAAATAGTGTATAGTTAGGGCGCCAGTACAGTAGGTACTGGTTAGTGTAAGACATTCAACAGTCGTGCCGTTACATCATTCATATATATGCGTATGCCTTTCCAAGGATCTTTGAGAGATTAGCACCGAAACCATTGCTTCAATCAGAGCCTCTGCTTGATCATAGCCATAGTCACGTAATTCTAGTGGGTTTCTCTGTTCGTCACTTCTACAGTTCTTTAATATGAAATCACATTTTCCCAAGGTTTTCTATCCTGATATCACTCTTTTTTTCCAATGTTCTCTATTTTGACATCACTCATTTTCCCCAAGGCTCTCTATTATAACGTTATTTTTTCTCCACTGATAATTAAGTATATCTCGTTCCAATTAGCTGTGAGTTCAAACTCTGCTCTAAACAAAATACTCTGGCAGTAGAAAGGAAGAAGAAAAAAGAAAATGAAATGTATTGGTCTGGTTTGTCTCTCAGTAGAGAGGGTCACGTGTCTTATGTCCTTTGGCTGCATGCTTTGTTGAGGATAATCAATTAAAAGAGGGATTTATCAATAGTTGCCACTTCTTTTTTTTTGACCTCGAAAGAGTCAGAAAAAATAAAACGAGCATAGACGCTACTTGAAACAAACTGATGGACCAATATAGCTTAGATTTACATTGCAAATTTAACTAAATAGAATCTTTTTCGAAGCGATCAGAAAAAAAACGATTTTGTAAATATGACGAAGAGAAAATAGTAAGACTTCCACCCTAATAAATCTAATAGTGTGGCCAATGCACAAAACACGTACATAGAGAGCCAACCAAGCGGCTTGCAGGAATCCCTTAAAAATAGAAAAATTATGTTGTCAGTCTTGTTGGCAGTTTTGGTTGACTGGTTCTAATTCGCGTCTGCAATTTTAGGAATCGTCAGAAATTATACATATATATATATATATATCTCAAAGTACAAATCTGTAATTCAATGAAGGATGGGTGATGGGTTATTCAAAAACGTGCCTGATATAAAAAAAACAACATTTAGTTAGATTACAACTTTAGATCAACGGTAAAATGAAATTGGGATCTGGAAAAATCGAATTATTCGCCTTAAGAAGCCCGAAAGGCAGAAGCACACGCGTGCCTGTGTAGCTAATCTACATTTTCACTATATATCATCTAAAAGGTTGACAGTTTCAAACACAGAACATTAAAAAATCGTTCAATAGATTTTTTTTGTGTCACTTCAGTCATCTATTTCCCAATATATGTCAATGCAATTTATGTAATTTCCAAGAGTGCCTTTCTCTGTTTCCCCTATACTTTGCTATTATTGTAAAATGTATTGATTTTCTTTTACTGGGATCATCAGTAATTCACCATGTGACTGTTTCTGGGATTTTACAGACAAAAAAGTTATACGAACACGCACCCCAGCAATGTTGATCAATCGCCACCTCTTTCATGTTATAGTTTTTGGCATTCATGTAGTTCGTCATTCCACGTAAGGTTTTATGCGTGTATCATTTCATACTACATATTTTTTTTAAAACCAGACCAACTCACATAGGTTACCCTAAAACCTTTTTAACGATGAGGGATCAGTATATATAACAACAGACCTGACTTGCCGTTTGTGTCATCTTTTTCGATGTCCACCCATGTGAATATTAAATCCGTTATGTCGGTTTTAATATCAGACTGAATGCAAACCAAATTATGATATCATCTTTGATACTACTACTCACACGGAATAAAAATCTTTTTGAAGCTGATTCTCTTCCGACCGATTCAACCAGAAACTTTAACAATTATTTTCAGCTAATCTTAAAGTTCGTTTTCCTACCACGTCGTATATGTTACATAGCTTCAATCGAGCTTCAGTAGTAATAATGATGATGATGATGATGATTATAATAATAATAATAATAATAATAATAATAATAATAATAATAATAATAATAATAATAATAATAATAATAATAATGATGATGATGATGATAATGATAATTATAACAACAACAACAACATCATCATCATCATCCTTCTTCCTTCTTCCACTTTTCTTATTTACATGGTTGGAACGAAACCATTTTTAGTTGGTAGTAATATTCGAATGGAGGATTCCATGAATATACTTAATTAATTTATTACACGGCATCCAATACATATATATTAGACTAGCATCAGTTTTTAATATTGATGTCTTATTATTAATATTTTTTGGGTAGACTGTCAGTCTTCAATAGTTTGTATACAGAACTGGTCGGAGTGAGAATATAAACTCTTCTTGAGACTTACAGCCATGTCCATTTTACCTGAGTGTTATGAGTATCAGGCGCTCTTTCAATTTGGCTACGAGATCTCAGTGGTTGAAAGACTCATATTTGTTATTGCTTTTACACCAGCAATATCCTCGCAATTCACTTTCCATCCGATGGAGCATCGTCAATCACTATGATGATGATGAGCATCATCACCAGAGACTGAAATCTTCTCTCATCCTAATTAGCCCAAGAAAAAAAAAGTTGGAGACTATCATTCCCTGTGGGTGTCCATCGTCGTTTTGTCTTTTCTCTCAATTTGATAACACCGTTATTCCTCAATATATTTCCATAGAATTTCGTTTGTAGGCTTGTGGAAGATTCTACCCAGGAGGTGAGTTACGACTGATCCAGTCGTTTATTTATATATCATGTATATTAAGGCACTAACGTTTTCATCATTTACAACTGGGAACAATTTTCAAATCATTTTGGCTGAAATTCGGATATTATGTTGAAAAAAAAATAAAGAACTGGAAAAAGATGTGTTACGGTCGATCTGAATGTTTGTTCACTTTTTAATTTAATAACCATGTGTCAACATGCAAAAATATTGGACGGTGGAACTGTTAAAACAACTAGAATGAAGAGTATTATATAGGTTATGGGGTACTAAAATATATAATGTTTTCTAGAATTTCATGGTTTGGTTAACAAACGGATATATTTGAGTTAACAGTCCAAATAAAAAAAAATACCCCTTTTTTTTTTTATTCAACCATTTTCTGTCAGGGACCCTCCTACCTAGGAGATCTTTGTTGTTGATTTTTATCCCAATTATACTCACTGCTGTTCATTGACAGCTTCAGTAAAGAGTGCAGTATGGAAATAAAGGATAATCTCTCCGTGAGACACAAACTCATTTTCTTTTTGCCCCAGAGAAGCCTATTTAATCGTACTGGAATCCTATGTTTGGCAGAAGATCTAATCTAACCTTCTTATTTTCTTGATGTGTCTTGATGCCATAATTGTTATTGTCTTTATAATTGATATTGGTTTACTAGCATTTTATCTCAGTTTTAATTGCTTTTTATTGCAACTTGCCTTGGCTGTCAGTCTACGGTGAACAGCACAGATCAGAAAAGATGCGGCATTTAATTCCGTTTGAATCATTAAAAAGAACAAAATCGATCGGTACTTTCGACGAACGAGAAAATCAATGGCTGAGACGTCCTGAACTTGGTCGGATTTGATTGCTAGTACTAGATAAGGGAAGAAAAAGTTGCTTTCGTAATTTATGTGAAGTTTCAGGAGTAGGAGTGGTTGAGTAAGTGGGTGGGGAAGGTTCGGGAGTGATAAGAAATCTTTTTGGAGAGAGAGCCTTCTCGAGAGGATTTTCGTTTTGTTTGTCAGAGTTTACGTTCGTTATTTCTGTAGTCTTTCTTCCCTTGCGTTGTCAAGACTCTCTGGACCTCCGCGCATTCTACAGTAAATCGATTTTCTTAGATCAGCAAGAGAGATGTGGTGTATATTGATTTATTTCAGTCTCAGCTTATGTCAAAACGTCAAAAAGCAGCGCTTGATCGGTAGCGATAAAGACGGACTTAAAATTCTCTTCGTTTATCGGCTAAGAGAGAATTTTTTTCCAAAACTCAAAATGGCGTTGTATTGGTAACGCTGAATGGAGTTTTAGGTTTTGTGAGGTGTGTTGTTAAACATTAAAAGTAAAAGAAAAGTTTAGAAAAATAAAACAATTTGTATTTCATAAAAGGAACTTCAATATAACTGCCACGGTTTCTTCTTGTTTGTTTTTTTAGCAAAACTTGTCAAGTGATCTGAGGACGAAATGTTTTTCTACCAAATACAAATCATCAAAGATATGCATTTTGAAAAAGTTTTCGAATATCCAAATTCAGTGTGAGTACGAAGAAGATTCACATTTACAAAATATAGATCTCATTTAACATAATATGTACGCATATGTACTTATATAATGTACAGTGTGACTTTTTTTCTGTTTCCCTGTGCGTAACAATGGAATATCCCACTTGAGGGGAATGATTTTGACGATAGAAATAATTCCTATCAATAATTCGGGAGAATAGTCTCTTGCTCTCGAAGGAATTCGGTTGCTTCTTGTAAAAAGAAATTAGCTCATAGAAACCCGATTAAACAATCATTTTTCCAATGTGATCTAGTGGTACATATTTATTTCACAAATTAACTATTGTATTTTTATGAATTTTTATAGTTGAATTCTACTATCACACACACATACACACACACTCATTGCAAGTTACATTGCTAGACAAAGGCTTTTCCAATCTCTTTCCTTGATGGTCGTAATTTTGCTACCGTCTGTCATGTCCTACTGGCAAACTCCTTTCATCTTGTGTCTGGGCTTTTACTACTGCATTTACTGTCCATTGAGCACCAACCAGCCAACCGGTGAGGTTCTCAGCTCAATCTTTTCCTCTTGGTTATTGTCCAGGCCATCTCTATTTTTATTGCATAATTATTTATATGATATATTTCACCTTAGTCTACCTTCAAATCTATGTTGATCCTTTTTGAGTTATCCCTAGCATTGTCCTTTCCATGGCTCTTTGTACGATTCTGCGTTGGTTTTCAGTTCTTTTCCACTTTCTGCATGAATGTGAAACATGGAAACTGACAAAAATAATATATATATATATATATATATATATATATATATATATATATATATATATATATAGAGAGAGAGAGAGAGAGAGAGAGAGAGAGAGAAAGACGGACGGACAGAGATAAAAAAAATATGAAATTCTAAGTTACAATAGATTTATCTCACGGTTTCTATTTTCAAATGCCCTTTGTGTTCCTTTTATTGATCCTGAGATTATAAGCCTTTATATTCCCATTAATGCATACAACAAATACTCGAGAACAATATACGTGTGATACAAACTATTATCTGTGAAAAAAATTCTTCAAAGCTCCGATCACAAAATCAAAAATTCTCCTTCAGTTAACAAACTCGAATTAGAAGTACTCAACAACTGATGGGGACGTTTAGTCCGATGAAGGAATATCGCTTGCATGACGCCTTGTGCTTTACATCATCATTTTAATATATAATTTGTATATATACAAATTTCTTCGCTGTTACCTTAAACGTCATCAGTTGATTTACTTTCCTCTTATGACAATAATGAAAATCAAAACGTGGAGATGCTAAAGACTTTACGACTAATCACACATTAGAAAGGTTGAGTTGAGGCTTTAGTAAAACTAGAAATAGATAATTATTGAGTTATTGAAGAATAAAATATTGAATAAAATGGCTCTAGGCTCTTCAATGCCGGTCCATACATAGACAATTGTCAATTTCGACGGTCTTATACTTGTAGCAAGTAGAAGATAATTATTCTATGCTTTTCTATTTGTAAAGAGTACACGCACACAAATAATTAAGATTTGAGTGAGTAGTAGGGTCTCTCCCAAGAATCCCCGGATATTGATCAAAGATAGCGCTAAGAACTTTTTCATTTCGATTAGACATTTTATATTTCATTATCAGAGGATGGTCTGGAATTTAATATTAATGAAAGTAATTGTCTTCCAAGGGTGATGATACTTCGTCTCCTTCAGAATTCCCCCCTTAAGACGCCATTTATCCTACCATGCCTCTAATTTTTCAAAGCAGTCTGTATTATTTCACGGTAACCATCAACTGATTAGTCATGTTCTCTTTAATCTCTTCCACGGTCTTGAAACTGTTTGGAAAAAGCCAGATATCACAGGGAATTGGATCTGGACTGTAAGCATGGAGCTAACAGATCTATATCTTAGCGGAGAAAAACCTTCACAACTCATGAAGAATGGACAGGCTTAATCATTGTAAATGCAACGATTACAGTACGCAAGCTAACTAAATGGTGTGTCACTGAGTAACCGTACGGGAGAATTCATGTACATGCATGCACTCTCCGATCTGGTTCATTGCCAAGATAAATCAATGCCACTCATATGGTTTTTGATATATTTGATATTTATGTCTGGATAGACCTCATGTACTTACATGATTCAGAATAACAATAAACAGACAGCTATGACTATCAACATAATCAACATAAGCTTTTATCTGATTATACCTGACCTTTTATTTGGCACGGGTTCGAGCCGCACTTAAGACACTGACTGAAAATGTCAATATTTACTTTTAATTATGCCTGGGAAAACGCTCATTTAGATTTTTTTCAACCACTCAATTTATAATGTAAGTTTATGCTGGATCAAATTGGTCCGAGAGTGTGTACCCGAAAGCTGTCACTACTGTTTTTGAGCATTTTCCATTGGATCCAACACATGGCAAGATGGGTAACTCATTTATTCATCACCTGTCTTCCATTTTTTTGATTGATCACCCAACATCCAACATTCTACTGAAAGACGTTACTGAAGTGACGGTTTCCACTGAATGACTACTCAGACTTGTATCAGGATGATATATCTTCTTCTCCAATGGAATTAACTGTAAATGGTTTCAATGCATTAAAACATTCTTTTATGCCATTTTTGACAAGACACAGACGTACAATATCCCATCCCCTCGGTTCTTGATCAAAACTCGATTTACAGCTGACAAAAGTAAGTAGATAAATTGGTAAGGAATTTATACAAATCAGATTAGATCTACAAGATGACTCGCAGATATCCAGTTGTACGGAAAATATACAAAATGTATGTTACGTTAACCATTTTTATGGATACGGATTTGAGATTTACTCACTTAGTCGCTGCACCTACTTCTTGAAAGATTAGTAAAATAAAAGTTTTGTTCTTCTTTCTCGATTTTTTTTCCTTGTAAAATGGTAGTAGGACTGACAGCAAGCACATTTTGTATTCTCAAAACGGCAGTATTCAGCTGGAGCAAACCTAACGTACAAAGCCGATAAGTCCATCATATCACGTGACAATAACGGTCGGCTGTCGTAAACCATAGTGATAGAAAAATTTCAAAAAACTGACTGATATATATATATATATATATATATATATATATATATATATATATATATATATATATATATATATATATATATGTATAAAGAGAGAGAGAGAGAGTGTGAATGAAAAAGAGAGAAAAAATTAGATACATATGAACAAACTGATTGATTGAAAGATAAGTGTGAACTGACGTAGATAGATACACCGGAAGAGACTGATGGATATGAACTGTCTGATACTATATCACTACATCCTGGCTATTTGTTTCATTGATCTTTTCAACTTTTCAAGATAACGAGCGTTCTTTAACGTTACGTTTAAAAGAAGAAAACTTTCTAAATCGTTAACTAATATTCAAAAACATCACACACGTACACACACATACATACACACGGACATTACTATAAGTGTGTGTGTGTGTGTGTGTGTTTACTCGTGTTGATTCAATTCATTGTTTTTTTCTCTTTCATTCGTTTCTACTTTGTTGCCACTGCTTTTCTCCTCAGAAAATTGAGTCAGATCGATAATTAATATGTTTATTAAATGACATTAAGATATTTCTGCTTATGACAAAATATAATTGGAGTGATATGTTAGAGGGAAAGATAAAGTGCTTGGTTAGAACATGTTGAATTTTTAAATTAAGGATTCTGTCTGTTTGTGTATATGAATATGCCCTCTCACTCTCTCACCCACACAAGCGCACGCACAGAGACACAGACACACAGACACACACACATATATACATATATATATATATATATATATGTATATATATATATATATATATATACATATATATATATGTGTGTGTGTATATATATATATATATATATATATACATATATATATATGTGTGTGTGTGTGTGTGTGTGTATACTTGTATGTATATGTCTACATATGTAATAGCTATCATAAGTCTACTGTTGCATAAAGAATTTTTCAAACACTGTGACCGTGCTTAAGGGTGAATATTTCGATCTCAACTCTTTATCTTTTGTGCCATCTATTATCCTCCCTTATTATGTTTCCAGGTTCTCTCCTTGCTTGTCTCATAATATATTTCTGTGATATCTTTTACAGTTTAGGGGCCGTTTCCTGATCCAAGTAGATGTTTTTTTTTATTTTTTACATATTTTTAATATATATATATATATATATATATATATATATATATGTGTGTGTGTGTGTGTGTGTGTGTGTGTTCATATACTGATAGAAGCTGACAACAGATCTTTCACATTCTTTGGAACTTCACGTGAATTCGTTGTCGAAAATTACCTGTTGTTTCAATTGTATTTTATTTATTTCCATTATATCCTGCCAATTTTACGAATTTTATTTTGTTTTATGTATCTAATTTGATTTCAAAATATATTCTAATAATATATTCTTTGTGTTCTATATTTGTGAATTCTATTTTCAATGTGTTGTTGGTTGGTATTTTCATTTTTCTTTCTAAATATAAAAGTGTTCATGATTAGAATTGTTACGTTATTGATTGATTATTTTGAAGTGTTATTGTTTCATTCTCTCATGATTTTATTTATCTATTTTCATCGTTTCCATCATTTGTTTCATAGTCTAAATGGTTCAATGAAATCCATTCTATCAATAATGTAATAACCTCCATTATGAACGATGACAGCCCAAAGGGAAGGCAAATTTTCGATTCCTCGTCGAAAAGATTCTGCGTTTTCAAAAAGAATTCTACGTTGTTAGTGCTCTTTGAAGTCTCTATCCTCCTATGGGTCAAAATTTACTATACACTATTAAAGATACACTGCCGGATAGAAAAGATAATGAACTTTATCCACACGACATATTTGTCCATCAGACCCTGGTCTTACTTTAATTGGTTGGGTTTCCAACACATAGCAGTGGAATACATTATTACTCTCCGAAAATTTTAGTATATATATATATATATATATATATATATATATATATATATATATATATATATATATATATATATATATATATAATACAAATAATGAATTCAATTTGATATGATATGATATGATTCAATATCTGATGCATGATGGGTTTATTTTCACCATGAATTTAACTATAATATAACGCAACTTATAACCATTCTTTTGGGTCTAATATCCATTTCTCAATCACACACACACACACACACACTATATATATATATATATATATATATATATATATATATATATATATAATAATGTCCCTCTATCCAGGGTTGAGCACTCTTTAAGTGAGGTAACTCATCCACTGTAAGCTTATACAATGCTCCTCCATAGGAATAGAGCACTCTCGTGGATAAGGAATTTCTGTGTAAATAGATATATTGCTCAAATTCAGCCTTACTGACTGTCCAGTTCCGTAGTCCAGAAGTAGGATTCAAGTGAAGGTTTCAATTCTGCCTCACGGTACTGGATGAGATAATGGAAAGTCTATAGCTACACTTAAGAGAAGTAATACATAGAAACAGCTGCCTGTGGATGACACAATGATATATATATATATTGGGAGAAGAGATGGTACAATGCTAGTTTGTTTACATAACGCAGTAAAGAGGAAAGCAACTATGCCTATAATCCCGATTAGTTCTTCTCCCAGGTGAGACAATGTCGAACAGTGGAAGGGTGAAAATTGAACAGGTGGTGAATTGGACACAGAAGGAAGGTAATTGTTGTTTTTTGATGAAAGCAAATTTATTTTTGGAAACTAGTTTGCCAACGTTAATACCTGTTTTTACCTCACTGGAGGTCTTTCAACAGGAAAAAAACAAGCTTGAAAGGACTTTAATTAGGAAACTTAGAACAACTCAGCTGCAGGGCTTGAAAGTTTTTTCTACACTTGGAAAAATTCATGCTTTCTAAAGACAAGATATTCTGTCTACAGAAATAATAACTCCAGGACACAGATCCTTACTCTGTTTGAATAACTATGGCTATTGTAACAATACGTGATTGGAAAATATACAATGATTGAAATAAAAATCAATATTTACTACAATTTGAATTTAACATAATAATAATAATAATAATAATAATAATAAAATAATGATAATAATACTAATAATTATAATAATAATAAAAATGATGATGATGATGATAATGAACTGTGCCTATTGAGTCATAACATTGTTGCTTTCCCTAACTCGAAATTTGGTGTGCAATGAATACTACGAGACATCAAAAGGAATTATAATAATGAAACTAACAATAATTATGAGAAGAAGAAAGAGGAAAAGACGAAGGAAAAGAAGGAAATAAGGACGAACAATAAAATAAGACCATATTCTTGGACTTGTCTTCAGATACTGATTGAAACGTAGCCAGATAACTGAATTGAGAGAAAGAACGTGCTAATAGATATGTCTGTCCCAGCAGATACAAACATGGCAGTGAAGGAATTTGAAGAACCCTCAAAATATGAATACCTTGAAATTGAAATTGAAATCAGTGGAATGTAGTAACTCAAACCAGAATAATACCTATACTAATAAACCCTTGAATTACTAACAAAAGGACCAATTGAACTTGCAGACGGAAAGCCAGCATATATGAGATACAGATATCAGCTCTTACCTTCACTGTACACAATATTATAGAATTCTTGTCGATGTGAATATAATTGCTACCCACAAAATAAATCAATTTATTTATAAATAGAATTATATTCGGTAAAGTGTTTTGTTATTTGTAAAAGCCCTGCCCCCTCTCTCACTAAAGCTTGGACTGTCATAACTTACACGGTTGTCAGGCTTAGAACGGTGGTTGACACCTGGCTAGTGACTTACATAAACCGAAATAAAAGCCGACAATTATATCTTCATAATAATGATGACGATGATAATAATAATAATGATAATAATAATAATGAAAATGATGATGTTGATAATAATAATGATAAATAAATAAATGAATGAATACCTAACAGGAAAGCACCAAGACTTGACGGGATCCATGCATATTGGTTTCACCACACTACACGAGCAGACTCATCCACCTACTCCAAAGTTGTATAAATGAAGGCGAGGTACCAGAATGGATGACCAAAAGCAGAACTACCCTCATCCAAAAAGACCCTGGAAAGGGGAACATGGCAGGAGATTATAGAAAAATCACGTGCTTACCATCAATGTGGAAAATCCTGACCGGACAAATTGTGGAAAGAATGTATATATCAATGGAAAGGAAGGGACTATTACCAGAGGAACAGAAAGGATGCAGGGAAAGAACCAAGGGGGTGAATGACTTACTTGAAAGAAGTAAAAAAAATGAAGAAGAACATTACAATTGGATGGATGGACGATAAAAAAGCGTACGACATGATTCCACAAAGCTGGATACTCGAATGCCCCAGAATGTTCAAGATCAGCGAACCATTGGCGCGAGTCATCGAAAATTCAATGAAAAACTTGAGAGTAGACTTGACAGCTACAGGAGAAAATTTAGCAGAGGTAAGTATAAAGAGGGAATCTTCCAGGAAAACGTGATGTCTCCACTATTATCTGTTCTGATTATGAAACCACTCAATGGAATCCTGAAAAACAGCAAAAGATAACATTTCTCCAAAACAAGAGGAAAAGTCAACCACCTTATGTACATGGACGATACAGAATGATTTGCAAAAAACAGAGGAGAGCTCGAGACGCTGTTTACCAAATTAAAAAATACTATGATGATATTGGGATTGAATTCGGAATAGAAATATGTGCAATTATTGTAATGGACAAAGGAATACTTGCAATGGCAGGAGGAATCGAACTCCCGGACAACAAGAAGATTAGAGCACAAACCACAAAAAACCGATACAAATACCTGGGAGTTCTCGACTGTGGCACGATAAAATGGGAGGATATAAAATAGAAAGTAAAGAGAAAATACCTTAGGAGGATAAAGGAAATATTAAAGACCAAATTAAACAGTAGGAATCTGATAAATGAATGAACACATGGGCTGTATCGGTAGTAAGATACACAGGAACATACCTAGGATGGACGAAGGAAGAACTCCAATGAATGGACTGGCGAACAAGGAAGCTTATGACAATGCATAAAGCCTTGTACAACAGTGACGACACGGATAGACTATATGTGAAAAGAAGGTGGCAGGGGGCTCATCAGCATAGATGACTGTGTCTAGAGAGCTAAAGCAGATCTAGAAAAGTACGTGCAAAGAGTGAAGACATCACAAAGAGTGCCTGAAGCAGCGCAAAGAAACAACAAAAAGCTAGAAAACAATGGAACAGTACAGCAAAGAAGGAAAGAGGAAAGAGAAAAGAAAAAAACTATGGAGAGAATTTAAAAGACAGATACAAGATGAGGCAGACGAGAGATCATTGACATGGCTACAAAGATGAAACCTGAGGAGAGAAACAGAATTGCTCATCACGGCAGCTCCAAACAAATGCATCAGGACAAACTATATTAAAACAAAAATCGACAGAACACAGACAAACGGCAAGTGCCGCCTGAGTGATGAAAGAGATGAGAAAATAAACCACATAACTATGGAATGTATCAATTGGCCCAAACGGAGTATAAGCACATATACAATAGAATCGCAAAGGTGATTTACGAATGGTATTTAACCATACGCAAAAGTGGTACCAGCACACACTGGAGACAGCCCTGGAGAATGGAAACCTCAAATTACCTTGGGAGTTTGACATCCAAACCGACCACCACATACAGGCAAGAAAACTGGAAAATACCAAGATCTAGCGAGAAACCCGAAGAAGAAGGGGAACATGGAAGTCAAGATAGTACCAGTAATAATAGGCGCACTGGGATCTGTCCAAAACACACTGAAGGTGAGACTGGAGGAGTTAGGGATAAAAGGAAGGATTGAGACTGTACAGACCACAGCACTCCATGGAACCGCACCGAAACTGAGGAGAGTGCTAGAAATATAAGGTCTGCGACATTAAATGTTAGCAGTGGCCTAACAGAGGAAGGATAATGGAAGCAGAAATGGGAACCACAGCACTGGCGTGATAGGCAAGGAAGAGAAGAGCTGAAGACCTGAGGAGAATTATCGTCACTCAGCCATCAGCAATGACCACCAGACAACTGGTGTGAAACTGTATACCACAGTGTTGCTGTGGTCTATGAGAATGTGGAGAGGAGGGCTTGAGGAGACTTGCTGTCACTTCACCTCCAGCAGTAACCACCAGGCAACTGGTCTGAGATTGCAGATAATAATAATAATAATCATAATAATAATAACAATAATAATAATAATAATAACGATTTACTCTACATAGACCAGATGATCTTAAAAGAAGTAAGGAAAAGGAGAAAGAATATCGCAATGGGATGGATAGATTACAAAAAGGCATACGATATGATTCCACATAGCTGGATACTCGAATGCCTTAGAATGTTCAAAATTAGCGAACCGGTGGTTAAATTCATTGGTAATTCAATGGAAGACTGGAAAGTAGATTTGACAGCCGCAGGGGACAAACTAGCCGAGGTAGGGATAAAAAGGGGGATCTTCCAAGGGGACTCGTTGTCCCCACTATTATTTGTTCTAACAATGATACCGCTTAACAGAATCCTGAAAAACAGCAAAGGATACCACTTCTCTAAAACAAAAAGAAAGGTAAAACAAAAAGAAAGGTCAATCACTTAATGTACATGGACGATATTAAATTGTTTGCGAAAAACAGGGGAGAGCTTGAGACTCTGTTCAACGAAGTAAGGGAATATAGTGAGGACATAGGAATGGAGTTTGGGATAGAAAAATGCGCAATCATGGTAATGCACAAAGGAAGGCTTTCAATGACTGAGGGAATTGAACTTCCGGACAACAACAAGATTAGGGCATTGACTGCACAAGACCGATACAAGTACCTAGGTGTCCTTGAATGTGACACGATAAAACGGGAAGAGATGAAGGAGAAAATTAAGAGGGAATACCTTAGAAGGATAAGGAAAATATTAGAAACCAAATTAAATAGCAGAAATCTAATAAAAGGAATGAACACCTGGGCTGTGTCAGTAGTTAGGTATACAGGACCATTCCTAGGATGGACAAAGGAAGAGCTCCAATCAATGGATAGGCGAACAAGGAAACTTATGACGATGCATAAAGCATTACACCCTAGGGATGATACAGATAGACTATACGTTAAGAGAAAAGAAGGTGGTAGGGGGCTCATCAGCATAGAAGATTGTGTCCAGAGAGCTAAAGTAGTCCTAGATAAATATGTGCAAACAAATAGTGAAGAAATCATAAAGAGCGCGAGGGATAGTGCAACAAACAAAGTAGAAAGCAATGGAACGGTACAGCAAACTAGAAAAGAAAAGTGGGAAGGGAAAAAATTGTACGGCGAGTTTAAAAGACAGATAAAAGATATAGCAGACGAGAAATCATGGACGTGGTTACGAAAGGGAAACCTTAAGAGAGAAACAGAATCGCTCATCATGGCAGCCCAAAACAAAAGCATAAGGACAAACTACATAAAAGCTAAAATCGACAGAACACAGGCAAACAGCAAATGCCGCATGTGCGGTGAAAGAGATGAGACAGTAAACCACATAACTAGTGAATGTAGTCAACTCGCCCAGAAGGAGTATAAGCATAGACACGATAGAGTAGCAACGATGATACACTGGGAACTAAGTAAACAAATGGGATTCAACCATGGGGAAAAGTGGTATCAGCACAAGCCAGAGGCAGTTTTGGAGAATGACAACCACAAACTACTGTGGGACTTTGACATCCAAACTGACCACCTCATCCAGGCAAGAAGGCCGGACTTAGTAATAGTAGACAAAAAAAGGAAGGCCTGCCAAATAGTAGACGTGGCTGTGCCTGCAGACCATAGAGTAAAAAAGAAGGAGGCTGAAAAAAGGGAAAAATACCAGGACCTAGCAAGGGAGTTAAAGAAAATGTGGAACATGAAAACCAGGGTAGTACCGGTCATAGTGGGAGCACTAGGAACTGTCCCCAAAACGCTGAGGGAGAGACTGGAGGAGATCGGGATTAGGGGGAGGATAGAAACCGTACAGACCACAGCACTACTGGGAACTGCACGGGTACTGAGGAAGGTGCTAGAGATATAAGTACTGCAACGAATTGTAGCTCTGTCATGATATGCGAAAGAGGGAGGAGACGTTAGCTGAAGACCTGAGGAGACTTATTGTCACTCAGCCCTCAGCGATAACCACTGGGCAACCGGTGTGAAACTGTAAATCGCAGAATTACTGCGACCTGCTAGTACTAGGAGAGGAGGGCTGGAGACTTGAGGAGACTTGCTGTCACTCAAACTCCAGCGGTTACCACCAGGCAACTGGTGTGAGATTCCAAATAATAATAATAAAAATAATAATAATAATGTTTGCCATCAAAATATTTAACGAATCTATTGCGTCCGTAGAAATTAGCATTTACCTCAAACGATGATATCTGATATTCGAACATGTAGCCGTATTAAGGCTAGAATACCAGAAATAGTTATCGTAATGAAGGCAAAAAATTGAAAGAAAAATTAATGGGTGGACAAGAATTTTGATCCCAGAAGAAAAGTGGAAAAATATCAATTATAAAGGTGACTGTTATGCTCATAGTTTTCGGATTACCATAAACCTTCCTAAAGAGTCCAACAAAAGGTTGAAAGAACTAAAAATTCGAATCAAACCTACAGTTCATTCTTTAAAAAATGTGTTTTTTTATTTACGCCGATAACTTGTAATAGCCCAACTCAGTAGCAACGGTAGGATCACTATTCTTGATTCAGAACATGGTTGAAATATAGCCGATTTTTTCTGCTGACCCGAATACAGGGTGACAAAAAAGAGGGAAAACAAACTACATTTAACCAATCAACTAAATGTTATTAAGAGAGCTTTGTTTTTGTAGTTAAATCTGTTCCGGTTCTGGTTCACAGCAGACCCAGGGAGGGATAAGGCGTGTGGTGACGAGGAAGGCGAAGGATTTACTTGCACCCGAAGTGGTGCTATTCGCTTCACTGAGCTATTTCAATCATAATTTAGGGGAAAGGGTTTTGTGCCTTTCCCAAAGGTATTAATGCAAAGTAAAGTCAAATGGCCCGGCTCACTGACTCCATTTTCCGTGCCGATACCCGCTTGGTTAAATCGCATAGACGGGGGTCCGTTGGCACACTGTGTAAAAGCCTAGATTTCTTTTCGAAATTCATGTAAATAAACACAGTCCTTGCTAATAAAAAGGTTGAAAAATGCTGATTTATTGGGATTTGTTACTATTGTGGTAGAAGTGTAAAGGATGAACCACAATTCAGAAAAAAGAGTTTTGGTGTCCAATTCAATTTCTAGCTTAAGGGAGATTTAAAATCGTCACCTTCCTCATCTCTGCTCCTGTGTTTGGTCTTTCTGCTCTAAACAAACGGCATAACCTTACATTTTTGGCAAGATACTTTCTCTTGGAAATCCCAATTGATATTTTATTTTGTTGTGTCCAATTTACAGCTATGATTTGTGTTCACTCAGGTCAGAGATTCCACCATTTATTTAATATAAAAGTGTATTTCTATGCGAATCAATATATCTGCACACATTTTCCTAATCCAACCCAGACAGAGTTTCTGTGTATCGTTCAAACTCAGGTTTTTTCCTTCTATTCGAAAGTACAAGATTCCTATATCAAGTTTCAGTCGACCAAAATGGCGCCAAAGAAGAAGCAATTATCATTGATTTTATATGAGGCAATAATTTGGGCGTTACCAGACCTCAATTTTAATAAGTCAGCAGTCTTTGCAAAACTAGGTTGTTAATTTTTGCCTGATTACTAAGATGTAAAGTCTCTTACTGAATGTCGAACAGTCAACAGAGATCGGAATTGGAGGTATAGGAGACTTGAGAGAGAGAGAGAGAGAGAGAGAGAGAGAAAGAGAGAGAGAGAGAGAGAGAGAGAGAGAGAGAGCTGTGACCTGCCTCTATAACAGCTCGTTGCAAACAAATGCTGAACGCTATATTTGCTTGCCTTCTATTTTCGTAAAAGCAAGCGAGTGGTGTAAAGTCTTTCTACGACGGGGAAACACCTGTATCTAGATATAATTCAACTTGTAGAAATTGGATGGGATAATGGTTATCAATGGAGAAAATGGACTCGGCAAAACAAGTATGAATCCTGGTTGAAGGTCAAAGTTTTCACTTGACACTAGAGCCTTTGATTAAGATTTTGTCTTAATCACTTTAGTTTGTATTCTCATTCTACAAATTACTTATGTCAACAAAATATCTCAAAAAGTATTTGATGAATTCCAGTGTCATTTAACAAATTGTCTACTCTGCTATAGAAGAATTGATAAACACTTTGGGTGGATCCATTGACCTCTCACGATTTAGAACCAAAAATTCCTCGATGATATTTCACCATCGAAAATAAATCCCTGAATCAATCTAAACAGTTCATCAATATTCTCTCAGCCAATGGCCCACGATTTTAGTGAAAAATCATTGAAATTAATTCGGGACATTTGAAATTATTGTGTGTGTGGGGGGGGGGAAGTAATTTTAGACAAGAGAAAAAGTGATTTTAATTCATGAAAAGAATGGTACGCTGAGAAAATGTGCAAGGTCTGATCAGGAAATCTTTTCCACTACCACAACCGTGAAGCTATGCTGGCAACTGTCGACCAATCATAACTCTCCATCGGTCAACATAAGTATCTTTGATTTTCACCTATCCAAATCAATACTGAAACAGCATAAAATAACATTCATCATACACGACCATAATCAATTAGAAACTGGATGAACATTTTCCAATTCCAACGCTCAAAATAATCCTACAAGCAAAACTTAACCCTGAAAATCTTCTTTAACCTTTGGCCATGCCCCTGACTATTTTTGAATATATGGATCCTTTTTTTAGCTTAATAATTCCAAATACTTGGTGTTTGCATCCACGTGTTCTGATATTTTGAGCCATTGTTACTTGAGATAAACGAACATTCCAATACTACTGCTTTACACACACGCAAAAAAAACCTTTCATCATCACTACTTCATATTTAAAATTACTACTTTGACAAAGTTAAATTGAAATATAACTATTTTTGAATACGTAATAATAATCAATAAACGTTTGAATAATTCATAGAAGTGATACTAACTACAACAATGCTATTTGCTTTCATGTCAACCATATATAAAAAGCAGAAGTGGGATGTGGGTTATTCAGTTTTAGATTATTGGTCTTGAAACATTTATTCGATTGAAAATATACTCGAAGAAGTTTTTCTGACGAACTAGTATTCTTATGGGTGATATCATGAGTTAGTTTGCATATAGTCCGACATTAAAACTTACATAACGGATTCAATATTCACATGGGTGACCCAACAGAGGTAACAAAAATAACGAATCTTGTCTGTTGTTATATTCACTGAAATCTCTTCTTAAAGTATATTTTTGGGGTAATCTACGAAAATAGGCCCTTTGTTTCAAGATATTAAATGATGTTCATATTAAATACATCATGACAATACCCTGAATGAAATAACAAATTATATGATATCACATGACGACCCATCAGACATAATAAAACAAAATCATAACTTAGGCGGATTTGGTCGATCAATACTGCAGGGGAGCCGTATTGATACGACTGTTTTTCTTTTAAATCCCCGAAATGATTACATGGTAAACCATTGATGATCTTAACAAGAAAACTCCGCACATGATACCTTAATGCCTGTTTGAAACATAAAACCCATCGGAAAAATACAAACATTGAATTAATGTATTGGGAAGTGATTGACCAAAATGAGATATTTTTTCTTGATTTTTCCATATATACATAGTGTTCATTGCTGCAAAGAGTTAACTTTGAACCTTTTATTAAATATCCAATATATCAAATACAAATTTTTTCAACCAATATGGCTATTCCTAACTTTTTACTTATCTTTTACACTTATTAAACCCTATTGTGGAATACGTTTTACGAACACACGCGTGCACACACACACACACACACACACACACACACACACACACACACACACACACACACACACACATATATATATATATATATATATATATATATATATATATATATATCCTAGAAGGCGAAAAGCTAACAAATGCTTGGTCAATTCTTACCCTCGGATGCACGTACACGCTTTCTTAGAGGTAAACTAGGAAGGCTGAAAAATTTCCTCGTGAATCATGTTTAATCAGATGCCTAAATATAAACTATATATGGGTGTGCCTGAGCATGCAATACTTTTCCTCTTTCTCTCTCTCTTTTTATCTATATACCTTAAAAGGTGTGGTTGATTCTGTTCAGAAATGTCCTTACAGCTCAAAGCAACACGCTTAAATGTCTTATTATAATGTTATTTACCTACTTACATCAATTATTACCTTAACCACAGTGGGAAAAAAATTGCAGTATTATAAACGGCACTAATCAAGTTGTTTCTGTATATACATATATGTATGTATGTATGTATGTATGTATGTAACTGTGTAGATTGTGAACAAATACACGCGTGTGAGTGCACGTTTTGTATATCTTCGTTTTTCTTACTTTTTTATATTTATACACGTTTATCATCATTGTAAATTCAAGAAGAGTTTTTGGCTTGTCATCGATAGCGCCCTGTTGCAATAGAATTTCGCTGACAGAGAGAAAGCAATTTGATCTATGATAGACATTTACACTTTTCACATAAATATCACTCATTACGTCATCGATCTTCCACTGCTACTTGCAATTGCAACAAGAAAATAGATTGTTATGGAACAAAGAAAGAAAATCGAGTTCTTTTAAAATCTAACAGTTTGATTAAATTAAAAAAGGATTTCCTGATATTCAAGATTCAGAACCACAAAGTGTATCTAGAGGCATGCTTATTTGGTGGCAATAGAAGGTGATTTGTTTAACTCAATGTTCTTGGTTTTAACTTTCCAAGTCAAAATGTCTATTTAAAAACTTATGGTGAGTACTATATATATATATATATATATATATATATATGTATATATATATATATATATATATATATATATATATATATATATACATCAATATACATATGAAGATATACGTATGTATATATGAATAGATATTTGTATATATGAAAATATATATATATATACATGAATATAAATATATATAATATATATATATATATAAATGAATATATATTTATTTGTACATATATATATATATATATAAAAATGAATATATATTCATTTATACATATATACCCATATATGAATACACACACACAAACACACACATATCTATATTTATATATATATTCATATTAGTAATCATATACTCCAATTCATATTCATATATGTATTCATATTTATATGCGTATATTCATATGTATATCTATTCATATATATATATATATATATATATATATATATATGTATATATATATATATATATATATATATATATATATATATATGTATATATATATATATATGTATACATACATACATGAAATATAAGATTTAGCGTAGTGATGCTTTTATCATTTAGCCACACGGCTGCCGGTGATTCAAAGGCCAAATAACTGCTTTCAACTCGAATTCATTTCGTTTCTATCTTATTGGTGGCTGTTTCGATTCGTGCAGCAGCCCTTTTTGGATTGTTTATTACGTTTACTTTGTTTCAATCGAGTGATATATCAACCATATACACACGGGAGATCATTTTAAGTGAGTTTCTTTATAGTATAGTGAAATTGATAATTCACTCTGTCCGACTAAATAGGTCCATATATTAAATACATATTAGTCTTGAAAAAGATGGATAGACTGATAATAAATGAGTTTAGGTTATCCGGTCTCTATGTTACTGGTGGCTGTTAGGTCAATGGTAAGAGTTTTGCTACATAGAAGCGGCTGGCAGTTCGATGTGTGCTCCAGCCCCATCTTCTCTGATACTTTGTTCTATTCACATTTACTAATTTAAGTGATATCTTTATCGTGTAACGACGGGAAATCATTTCAGATAAGTTTTATGCGATATAACACGATTTGTTATATATATATATATATATATATATATATATATATATATATTAAGTCAAAAAATAATCGTAGCCCACTTCCTGTAGAACTACACTTTCGCACACCTCACCACAATTTTGCCACTGACTGTAGCTTCACCATCATAGAAAAAAAAGAAAAAACTACTCCAATTGACATAACTAAAGTTCTAGAAAAACACGAAGACATGTGGATCAACAAACTTAAAACCCTATATCCTAATGGATTAAATACTAAACTGAACAACCCGCACCACACAGAACACTAATACACACAACTCTTACCATTAATATCCTCACACCCACATCTTAGACACACTCAATAATGGAAGCTTCAAAGTCACCTAGACCCATAGGAAAAACTTCACCTTAGCCTGTTATAACCCCTGTCCAAATCATAGCCAAAACATTTTCAGTAACATTTTCAGTAACTTTTAAGGTTGATACCTATGTAGCTCCTTGACCCCACCACCCCTCCTTTTACACTATCCCAAACATACCAAAAAATCCACCTCCACAACACTACCCCCTACCTTGACACACTCTGCCCTCCCCAAGACCAACTGCTGCTGCTTTACCAAAATCCCAATACCTGCTGGTCATTCTTACATTCAGCATGAGGCCTCTAGTAGCCCTGACAACAAAACTTACCCACAATGCATAGCCCCTGGCAGTGGACTCTGGTTCCACATGGTACATTTTAATTCACACTCACACAACACGCACCACTGATGATGGGAGAAATCCCGAAACATGTATGGACTATTGACATATAAGGATTAATAAACCTTACCACCAAAAACTTCACTCCCGAGTCTGTCTCACTCTCTAAAGTACACATTATATATATATATATATATATATATATATATATATATATGTGTGTGTGTGTGTGTGTGTGTGTGTGTGTGTGTGTGTGTGTGTATGGTACAATCCTGCATCAGCCTAATTTTTCTAAATTGTTTATTCTAATTATGTTATCTATGCTAAGTGTTAGGGGAACCGTGTAATGACGAGAGATTATTTCAAATAAGAGTTTGTTTATAAGATAATTTTTGATTCATAATCATTCTATCGGATCATTATTCATTTCTTCATACATTTTAATCGCGTCGAAAGAAACTAATTGAACGAAAATAAACGAGATGAGAATTCGGGTTGATACCAGTTATTCGAACCTTTCCATTGCCAGTGGTTGTTTAGCTTGGTGGTTGGAGCATAGAAACTTTCGGTAGCAGGTTCGATTCCTGTAGCAGTCCAATTTTCTTTAATCGTTTATCCTGTTCACTTTGTCTAATCTAAGTGACACATACACCGTGTATTCATGGAATATCATTTCAAATAAGAGTTTCATCATAATTGAGAGAGAGAGAGAGAGAGAGAGAGAGAGCGCTAAATATTCATGTATATAAACCCATATCCGTGCGCATGGTTGTGTTAAGGCGTTGACCTACCTTTCACCTCTTTATTTTAACACATACACATTTATATTCAAGAATCGCTTCTGGTTTCCGATCTATAACATTCTCATGAAAGAAAATCTCTTCAGGAGAAACACAAGAAGTTGATCTATGATAGACATTAACACTTTTCACATAAATTTTACTCATTACGTCATTGATCTACTGCTGTTACTTGCTATTTGAACAAGGGGAAACAAAAAATAGGAAATAAAAATACAACTCTCACTAAGACTTTTATATCATTGACATTTTCAATTAAGCAAAAATGGATAAAAATTATTCTTCCTGTCCAGGTATTATATTAATTATAATGGCTTTTTTAGGCCGTTTATTTGAAGAGCGCTCTTTGTGTTTAACGCTAAATTATTCTAATGGCGACATTGTTGGAATCATAAAAGATATATAAGATGCTGAGATCATACATTTCAATCGATCAATCATTACCATCATCATCATCAGCTGGGAAAAGTCCACTGCAGGGCAAAAAACCTTACCCATCTCCTCTCATGACGATGATAAATGCGTTGATATCGGCCATGATTTAATGGCGTAAATGCCTATCTGTATGCTTCTTGTGTCTGTTCTTTTCCTCCTGCGTTTAATGACACACGGGCACCAATCGGTTAGCCCTTTTCTACATCTGTTGTTCTCTTTTTCTCACACGGATACTCGTACTGGAATCCCTATTGAACCAAAACGGAAGATATTTTAGAACAATTGGTGGCACTCATGAGAGAAACTCTTTTGCCTAAATTTCAATTAACTATCTTCATTACTGACACGTAAAGATAGCGTTGGAATAATATTGTTTCTATGTCTATGATTTGTTAGAATTCTCAACAAATATAATTGAATAAACTATTTCAGAATTCATGTATAAAAACCGAAATATTCAAATCAAATCAAAATAAATAATGTTTTAATTCTTAAATTAATTAGGAGAGGTGGTCTACTAACAGCAAAACATCGACCCTAAATGTTTTTAAAAAATGATACTGCTATCAATGAAAAAAAAAAATGAAAATCCTGTAAGGTATAAAATATGTTAAAAGTATCGGAAATTCCCAGTTTATATAATGTTCACATAATTGACAGAAAAAACAAAACAAAAAACAAACTAAGAAAGATATCTTCAACTTATAAAAAACAGTGAAATGCAATTTAAAGAAAGGGGAGGGAGATTAATCTGAGATACTTTTTCAAAAGCAGAATTAGAATACATAACAAATCATTTGTTTTCGGAAGCAATCAACTCTAATCTATCATTTAAATAATTTGAGGCTGAAACGCGATACAATGAACAAAACTCAGTCAAGGGCTGAGGTTGACATTGACCGGGATTTCCATAGGAATAGAGAACTCTGGTGCTTAAGGAGTTTCTGCATAAATGAATATATCGCTTAAATTTAGCCTTACTGACCAACCAGTTCCGTAGTCCAGAGGTAGGATAACGGCTTCCGGGACAGATGTGAGGGTTTTAATTCTGGCTCACGGTACTGGATGGGTTAAAAGTCTATAGCCAAACTGAAGAGATGTAATACATCAAAACAGCTATCTGTGGATGACACAATAATATCCATATATATATATATATATATATATAGTACAATAAGTGTCCATACCATTCGAAATAGTTTTTCTCAAGATACTCAAATACTTAGTATAATTCAGTTTATTTTATAGTTTATTTTGTGATAAGGTAAAATTGGTTTGTGTCAGGGAAATATTTTTCTGAATCATTTGAAAAATAGTAGAGACCCCTAAAGGGATAGAGAAACAATCAGTCCAAAATTATAGATACGTGTAGGTAAACAATAAAGTTTCAATTGAAAATATCAATAAATAATCGATAGATACAAAGAAGAAAAAGAAGGATAGACAGACCAACCGACAACACTTCGAAAATAAAAAAAAGACTACATATATCTGTATCATGAAAGCAAAGAAAAAAGAAAATTTATAATGGACGACTTGATTTAAAAGATATCTATTTTCAACCACTTCCTTGAATTCTTTGTCGTCTGCTTCAATAACCGGTCGTTGGTGTGTTGAACTAGTCATTAAGATAAGTCAATTAATTTGCTGTGAAGTCTGGTTGATAAAAAAGAAAATATTGAACAAATAGAGTCAGAGTATAAAAGCCATATCATGCACATTTTTTTTGGAAAGAGAAATTAAAGAAAATCCAATCCAGGTTCACAACACTATGATGTCGATGGCTTTTCGTTTCCTGTCTAAAGCTGTCATTTTCAGTGTGTACGTTCTTTTTCTAGAATAAGAACTAGAAAAAGAAGCAGAAAAAGAAGAACATAAATATGATGATGATGAAGAAGACGAAAAAGATAAAATTGATGGTAAAGACGAAGGTCAAGAAAGGAGTTGAAGTAAAAGACAAAAAACCAGCAAGAAGTTGTAGTAATGATAGTAAAATTGCAAGAAGAAGAAAGAGAAGAAGGAAAAGAAGAAAAACTGGGCTAAGTAGAGCCAAAAAAAAAAAGAGAAAATGGTAAGAAGGAAAAATGTGAAGAACAATACAATAGAGAAAAAGAATAAAAAAGAAAAAAAAAACAATAGTAAGAAGGAATTAGAGGGAGGAGAAAAAAATGAATACGAAGAAGAAAAAGAAAGGAACATCAAAATTTTATCACCATTGTTTCCAATAACTGCTATTTTCCCGCTCTTTTTCTGAGCACTGTCGCCGCCATAACGATCAGTTCTCTTCATTACCGCTAGGAATAGCCTGGTCAGGATATTTGATTGTAATTTATTTTATTTATTCATTGCATTGAAGTGATTTATAAAGACCTGTCGACTATTGTCCACACGCATCTAAGGCGTAGATTTTAAGGTTTATTGCACATGACGTCCAACTGTTGTGAGGCTTATTTCCAGGGGTGACATTTTATTTGTGTCCTGCCTTCAATTCTCACGATTTTATTCCATTCATTTCATTTCTTCCTTTGACTGAGTCACTCCCCAAGAAAAAGGGCTCCCGAATTAATAGATTATCAGGGAATCTTTAATGAACTTCCGTTACCGATTCTCTGTTCATTGTGAGCATTCATCGATGTTAGCTGCTCAAGTAACCCATGCCATCACGAAGAGAATAAATACTGACCATACAGCCACAATTGCTACCGATGGCTTTTCTTGGAAACAGATAGCTGTTCAAATAGAAACTTAAAAGATGAGCGGAAAGAGTTGTTTCGTTTGATCCTAAATTGATCTGTAAGGACCTGATGTATTTGTATCACTGATAATGTGATAATCCTGGGACAATTTTCCTCGATAAAATAGTGAGGATACATATATATATATATATATATATATATATATATGTATATATATATATATATATATATATGTGTGTGTGTGTGTGTGTGTGTGTATATATATATATATATATATATATATATATATATATATATATATATATATATATATATATATATATACATATGTGCGTGTGTGTGTGTACGCTCGAATGTATGTATCCATATACATATCCTATTGAATTCATCTATGGTACAGGAAAAAGAACACCCCAACCACACACATATCTCTCCTATGAGTAAAGAGGAATCAGCTATAAACGCATACATATGCATATCAACACATTAAGGCGATTGTATATTCCCAATATTGAAACTCTGTCATATGATGGCAGCTATTTAATATATATATATATATAAATATATATATATATATATATATATATATATATATATATATATATATATATATATATATATATATATATATATATATACACACATTGTAAAGGGGTGAGTTGTTTTCATGCCTCCCAAAGTCTTACAAAGTGTCTGATGAGTTAATCTGAGGACCAAAGATTTGGCATCGGTAAGCTCCACACCAAATGCAATGGGGGGGGGTTGATTTCCTGCCGAAGCTCAACATTTCTATTGCGTTTTTATGCTGTGAAACTGTGAAATCTATAACTAACTAAACTATGTTAGTTTGATAATGGCTTCAATCAAGTGTGTTATCGTCAAGTGAACACACACAACTTAAATCAAAATGAAAATTCATTTAGTCCCTTGGGAACCATCTAATGGCTTTTATTTTCCATCACTGTGATGATATCTTATCATGGATTGTATAGTTAAATTCTAACCATGCTGGAAACGGCATTGATCTTTTAATCGAAAGAATACCAAAGAACTGTATTTTTTTGATAGAAAATAACTTAATCTGAACTACGGTAAGAATCTAGCCGATTTCAACCATTCATATTAGCCAATTTTAACATTTTCAAAAGCTTTCCCTATGACAGAGACTTTTTCTGAATAAAATAGAAAAGTTCCAAGAAAAAACGATGATCAGTTTCAGTCAAATATATCGAACTATATAAAAAAATATTCATTCACAATAAAACGTTGATAAATCGAATTTCACCGAATATTTTTAGCAATACAATCAGCCGAGAGTACCAACAACTCTGCCGATTTAAGTCATTCTCGTGCAGTTTTAGTTGGAAAAAACTTTCGAATTAGGAATACTGATTCGGAAACCTATTCGCGTCATTATAACGATTCCTCTGTTCTTCCCTTTCTTTTCTTTTTACATTCCATGTTTTTATTTTGCAGTTTTTAAAGAACAAGGATCGAATCCCCCTAGAAACTTATCAAAATAAACAAAATATTCCTTTTTCAAGATGCCAAACGATGAAAAATGATTATATGCTGATTTAGAGATATGTACCATTTCCTAAACAATGAATTCCCCTCATCACTAAAACCTCAAGAAAACAGTTTTTCTCGAAGGTAAAAATAAAGCAAGACTTACAAAGTTTTATGAATTTAAAACCAAGTAAAAAATTATTGGTGACAATTCATCTATATATCTAGAGTTTTTTCAAATGTTTATAACTATCTGAGACGTATCGGAAAATTATTAAACCTGATGAATGGAAAAAACAATTTAATGATTCAATCTATTCAAATCAATAATAATATAAAGCATAAAATCACTACTTTTTTTGATTCAGTAATTCTTTACATTTTTATTTGTCCATTGTTTTTTTTTATAGCAGAATGTTTTAAACTTTTCATCTGTACAACCCTCTCTTAATGTATTTCCATTTTAAGTTTCTTTTTAAATCCCACTCTTTGCTTTCTTTCTTGGTGTCAGTGACGTATAGACCTAGGCTCATCTCATTACTTCCACCATTTATCTTTCTTCACCCACTTCCTTTCATTCTCTGACTTTCTTTATCCCACCATGACGATAGTACATTCAATTATCAAATCCAGGGGTGGAAAGGAAGTCACCAACGTAGTTGATACAATACTAATTAAAGGAAGGGAGGTAAAAAAAAAAAACAACACAACTTTCAGAACCGGTAGTATAAGATACTTATCGCTGACGTATTACTGATATTCTGGTTTCGTTTGAAATACTCCCTTCGGTCAGCAAAAATCTGTCAATATCAAACCAATCCCTTTTTTTTAGATAAATCTAGAAATCTCTCATGGGCAGTTTTGGGGAGTCAGACCGGGAAAAAAAGTTAGTACAGATAGATGAACAACATCATTGATAGTGATAGTAATAATTGTAGAGGTTCTGTAAAAGAAGAAAACTACAAAGAAATAGAGATAAAAAAAATGCAACTCTGCGAAGAGCAGTAATAATGAGTGGAAGGAAGAGACGATACATTTGGCCTTTAACACTATCTATCTATCTATCTATCTATCCATCTACCTATCCATCTAATTCTGTTCGTATCTATCTATCTATCTATCTATCTATCTATCTATCTATCTATCTATCGTGTGAGGATTTTAAAATTAATTTTTTGAAAATGTATCAGATATTTTTGACTTTAGAGAATATTTGCAAAAAAATGGAATTTGTTTTATTTTTCAACCGGAACGAGAACAGAAATACTAATCCACAAAATTGAAGATGGTCTTATTTCTCACCGGCTGCGAAAAAATATCCTCTTCGAATTTGATATCTGAAAGTTAAGAAAAGTCATTCTCTTTACCCCCCCCCATGATGAGAGCCCCTTGATTTGACCATCAAAAGTGAAAAAAAAAGTTCTCCTCCGATTTTGACATCTAAGCATGATAAGAAAGCATTACCTTGATTTTGTCCCTTGAAATAAAGATCTTTGATTTTGATCGATAAAAGTGGAACAAAACATCCTCAATTCCAACTCTTAAGATTGAAGAAAAACTTTCCTCCGTGATTTTACTCCTGAAAATGTTTTTTTAGATTCGGGCCCTTAAAGGAAAAAAATCACAATTTTGATGCTCACGAATGCAAGTAAAGTTCATTCTCGATTTAAATCTCTGAGAAACGATTCCCCTCAATTTGACACCTTGAAGTGAAAAATGAAAGTTCCACTTCGATTTTGTGCTCCAATATTGAAGGAAAAGCCCTTCTAAATTTTGACACTTGAAAGTGAGAAAAAAAAAAGAAAAAAAAATCTCTACTCTTTTGACTTCTAAACCTGAAAAAAATCATCCCCTGCCTATTTTGATGCTTGAAAGTGAAAAAAAATTCTATCAGATTTCGATCCTCAAAATGAGAAATAAAAATTCACTTCTCGATTCAGACAAGTAGAAGTTAAAAACGTTTCTCTTAGATTTTATCCTTTAAAAAACATACCGCTCAATTCAGACCCCTAAGAGTGGAAAAATACGTTTCTCGATACAGACGAATAAAAGTGAAAAAATCCAGTTGATTTTGACACATGGAAATGAAAATAAACATTCCCTCTCAATTTTCATTCCTAAAAGATAAAAAAAACAAAAAACTTTTGAATTCCGTCCTTTAAAGGGGATTAAAAAGTTACTGTTGTATTTTAAAACTATGAGAATGAGAAACTGATCTCTAACCTCAATATCAACCCCCAAAAGTGTAAAAAAATTCCCTCAATTTTGATCCCCGAAAGGGAAGAATGGCTTCCTCTCAATCTTAGTCACCAAAAGAGAATAATTAATCTACTCCCGTGATTTTGACACCTAAATGAAAAAAAAAAAATGTTCCCTTGGATTTCGACCAGAAGTTTTGATTCGTAAAAGTGAAAAATAAATGTTTTTTCATCGGTTTTGATTCGTAAAGGTGAGAGATGGAAATTCCGACTCGATTTTGATTCTGAAAAGCAAAAATGAATGTTACCTCGGAGTAATTTACATAATATCCGATCCTCAAAGTTTATATTTTGGAAAAATGTACCAGAAGTGTGCTACATAGAACATGCACATATCAAAACAGCATAATTCAAGATATCCATGTTCCACAAATAAACTTCGTGATATGAAGTAGGTTAAAAATGTTTACCTACTTCTCAAGTGAAAAATGCAACTTACGTCACATTCTGATTCCAAGGATTGAGTTGAGAAAAGGAGGGTAAAAATGTTCTCCTATCATGTCAATAGAAAAAGATCATTTTTCGTGACGAATAAATCGTGTAAATAGACCCTGAATAGAATTCCTTTATCAACATATTTTGGGGTTGATTTCTAAAAATTAATCTGCTGAGAACATTCATCATCATCAGTCTTTTAAAGTCCGTCGTTGGACATGGATCTTCCCCAGGATTCACCACACTTCTCTATCATGGGCGTTGCGGAGCCAGTACTTTCTGAACTTGTCTAGCTCGTCATTGGAAAAACATTAGCATCAAATCCGTACCAACAGGAAGTTTCCTGTTGAGTAGAGTTGGTGGTCGGCAAGTACAGACGGACGGATGGAGTTTTGGCAAATCATAATGGATGCTCTTATCTACATGTTATGTAGATGTTGAGTACTCGAAATAAATTATATGAATTCAACATCTTTGCCTTTCGTTTATGTTTTCTTTCAAACTTCCCCAAAGTAATAACTGGAAAGTATATATATATATATATATATATATATATATATATATATATATATATATATATATATATATATACATATATATATATATATATACATATATATATATATATATATATATATATATATATATATATATATATATATATATATATATATATATGTGTGTGTGTGTGTGTGCATGTACGTGTATGTTTATGTATGGATAGAAAAACAATTACAACAAAAACAACTTCTAGATAATTGAATAGGTAAGAGGAAAAGGTCAATAAATTCGGGCCACCAACTTTCAAGAGTCGATCATATTTAGGAATTAATACGGCGTTTACTCCGGTACAAAAGAGCCGTAGACATTTTTCCCCGCCGTTAGCGATTATTTTAGCACGGATTCTTCTATTTTAATGCTAACAAGATGCATATGTGGCTCTCGCTACGCATTAAATATAGCCAAAATCTTCCCTTTTCAACGCAGCCCGAGGTAACAATAGCCAGCGTGGCAGCCAAGACTAAAGACGTCAGACGTCGTACGGCATATGTCATTTGCAAATGTTCTTTGGGGCTTGCTTAGGCCTGATTGGAATATGGCTCTACGGTTGGTTACTCTTGGAGAAGCGGTCGAACAGGTGGGCGCCACTGGTTCGTAATCAGCGAAATATTTATATTCGCTTGGCTGGGTTGATGATTGTGGTTACTCGAGGTCTGTAGGTGGGTTGCTGGATCTGGGGAATGATGGCCGACAAACATCTACCACACCCTACTCCAAGGTATGTCATTTCCACTCTTTTATAGGAAATATTTTTATCTTTAATTCTGTTTTCAGTCTGATCATACTTACAGCATGAATATAAAGGAATGCAGAAATATAAAAGCAAAGCAATAGAGCGATGATTCTTACGAACAGAAATAAATACAATCATAGATAGATAGATATAGATAAATAGATAGATGGATACAGGGTGGTGAAAATGAACAATCATAACTTTTCCTATTTTGACATTTTCTGTTTTTCTCTTTCTCAGATAGATGAGAGAACTTTTGGGAAGCCATCACAGAAAGTGCACACCAGAACAACAAACTGAAAAATAGAATTTTACCTTAAATACATTTAATGTAAACACAAAAAGCATAAGCTCGTTAATCGGACGTGTGGAAACTGTTGTCTAAGGCCATGATTCATCGTTTGTTTAAAGTTTTTGAGTATCGGGCCCCAGTAATGATCATTGACTGATAGGAATATCACCTACAGACTTGAATGCAAAAAGTTGTATACATGTGCAGAAGTGCAAATATCCTTTGAAATGTTATGCTGAATATTACTCAAAGGACAGGACTTTGTGAAAAAGAAAATGGTAGGCATTTGAATGAAACTATTTCACGTACATAGGTTAATTATATCCCCGTTGTTTATATATTTCATTTGTTAAAACTATATGAAGAAATCAATAAAACTAAAAAGATATTAATGTATCTAGTGCTTCCTTATCGTTTGATTTTTGCAACATAAACAGAAATACCAAAAATATATTGGCAAGTCCTCTTAAATTATCTTATTGAGATAATGATGTGTTAGGGATTAGGGCAAGCCAGTCTCTAGGGCAACAGTCAGTTAGTTTTGGGGGCTTTTAAATTACTTTTCTACATTTAGATTAGAAACTGTCACTCGGCATTGTCCACAGAAGTTTCTTCAGTTTTCAACTGACTATGGCTATCTTTCTATCAATCTATCTATCTATCAATCTATCTCAGTCCTTGTTACTCTTTATCTATCGGTCTATCTATCTAGCTTTCTAGCTATGTAGCTATCTTGATCCTTGATACTCCTTATCTATCTATATCTACCTATCTATCTACCTTGATCTTTGTTACTTATCTATCTATCTATCTATCTATCTATCTATCTATCTATCTATCTGTGTCAAGTATACTGAACACATCAATGAAGCTGGAGACATTTACTCCCTATTATGCTTTGGAAAAAAAAGTTATATACCCCACTCACCGGAAAACAAGTTTCAGGGTCATATCAGTTAACGACATAAAATTAACCCAAATTGTTCCTTTAGTCCATGGTTTGCAGTATTCACGCTTTTTTTTTTCGAAATTTAGATTTTAGTATCGCCACCAAATAAAAGATTAGAGAAGTAATCTATCCATTGATCTCCTGTTATTCCAATGTTCCATGGATTATCCCTAACGTGGCATGCTGCCAAAACACGTTGGTCATGCGATATATTCACTTGAGTGATTAACAAGACCAGTATATAGTTATAGTTATTCTGTGTGTCGGGCACTACCGAAAAAGGATCAACTTTTTCCTTGGCATTATTTCTAAATTTAGCGTTCAGCTCCCTTCTTCTTAAGACCAATACAGTGTTTTTTACGAAGTATTCAACCGACAAATATTTTGAAACAAAAACTATTCTGTAAAGATTACAGAACGTTTCAAATATGACTGGTTACCTTTGGGTCGAATTCTACTTCAAATCCTGTGCATGTGACAAACGCAGAAATAGGAAAATGCTACTATTTTAATTACGAAGCCGAATTTTCAAAAGACAGAATAAATGTTTCTCCTAAGCTGTTAGGGAAGTGCCTCCATGCAAAATCTCAAGATTCTGCTATGAATAAATTTGGAACACATTTAATACATATTTAGGAAAGCGTAACAATTCCAGCCATTGGACTGAATTTTCACAATTCTCTCCTTATAGATTTTCTGTTGAGTTGAAATAAGATCTCATTCAATATTTTAGCATTATCATTAGCCTAGAAGGGTTTTAAATTTGATGAGGGTCATTGCCATTGTTGATACCTTTGAACAATAAAGTCAAGTCTATTATAGGAGTTTGTCAAAGGATGTTAATGGATTTTATCTTTACAATATATGTTGATTCCATTTACCTCGATGCAGGTTCAAACCAGTTCGATTACGCGATTGGCTCATTTCACTGGGAAACAACGTAGCAGACAAAACTTGAAGAAATGGATGCTCGACTGACGTTAGTACATGATGCAAATATTTCATCTGATTATTAAAGTTGTTACTATTTACTGAGTACAGTGTTGTAATGTGACTGATATCGTAGCATAAAACATACATTCTTGCAAGATCTGCCTTTTTATCCTTAGGATTCTGTACTTCATGAGATACCCTGTATTTTCAAAACCTCTCCACCATATTTTTTTCGAAAACAATCCCAAGCTGTATAGCCCTGTACCGAAAAAAATTTTTTTTGAATATTCGAAGGGGAACCGATTGTTTGCTGGAACAAAGGGGGTCACAAAACTTAACGCAGCTCTGAGTTATGGGGCGTTCTATTTGAATTTCCTGGTGTCTGGAGACTCAAAAGTCCCTGCATTTAAGCAGTCTGGGATTTAAGCAATATAATATTGGCATTAAAGTTCGATATTGTTATAAATTGTTTTGATTTGCAAAATGTTTTTTTTAGAAGGAGCTCCTTTACCCATCCCACTTGATGTAGGCCTGATGCAAATACTCTTATCAACTTTTACCGCCGAAAAACCCGAACAAGTTAATAATTTGTAAATATCATAGGATACAGTGTTCATAAAATCGTTTTATAGCCTTTTTTCTTGTCAGAATTCCGATAATTTTATTCGGTGACATATTTCTCCGGGAGAAATGAATCTGTCCGTAACTAAATCAAGTGAAAAGATAAGACATTTCTTTTAGTTTCTGAAACGTCAACAGAAAATGGTTTTCCCTCCCGGGACGACACTTCCTTACATTAGCATCTTACACATGAAATGTCATTTTATTTTACATCATAATGAATAATGCTATGAGTGGAAGATTTACGAATGCTATCACATTTCATTGCTGATTCAATGGAATTATTTTCCCTGATTATCTATGGAAGTTTGGAATTATATTTTTGACATCCCCTGTTTTATTTAACAGTTCTCACGAGTTTTTTTTTAATTCATTGAATTATTTGTCTTCCCATGTCTGTTGGAACGATCAGTGCTGTTCTAAAAAAAAAGATTTTGATAGTTGCCAGCGTGGGTTCCCGTCGAACATTTGGGGATATTGTGTGGACAAACAGACAAGCACGAGTAAATAAAATATGAATAGATATAAAAAAAAAAATCTGTCAATCAAAACTAAATGGATCCATCCCAAAATTTGGATGTTTTTGTTCAACGTCATTAAATCTCAAGGAAGACCTTTATTCCAGTTGTGTGAAGAGACGGGCAAAAATGTTTGGCTATATAAGCCTTATTGAATTTCGTTTGCAGATGTCAATGAAGCAAGTCACTGATACAGGGGGTCAGAACCAGCTCCTCACCGGGGCAAGGGATGACAGAATTAAAAAATATTTAAATAATATATAATTTCAAAAATTGAAATGATCCGAAGTAAATATTAATCATAACTCACTGGTCTGGCCAAAACAAAATTAGAAATTTAGAAAGATTCCTGTATATTTTTCAAGTATTTTGTATTAATTACATCAATTTTTGATGAACTTTTGTATGGCGTTAAATAAGTATAAAATTATCAATCACGGTCATGACGTTTTTTTCAAGCTCATTTGTCCTGAAGTCGACCATTTTTTATGACATCATAAAGAGGTGTATTGTTTCCAATCGTATTTGGAACGTTTTTTTTGTGTCCATTAACAATCTTAAGAGAACTATCATCTTAAATTGATAAAGATCAAGAAGAGATGGGAAGTCTGGTTCGAGTCCACCGATGGCAGGGTGGCCCAAAACGATTTCTCCACTCATCTCTTGTACACACTAATTCAATGATCCTCCCTTCAGTATGTAGTGATTTCCTTCTATTTGATCTGGAAAACGTTCCAAAATTAAGATTTTTGCTTAATTTGTTTTAATTTGTTTGAGGTATAATTCACATAAGCCAAATGTTCAGCAAAAATTGTTTTGTCAGTGATTTGTCTATTTGTGTTCACCCAGCATTTATATATCCACTAAGAGTGGTGATTTCATGATCTTTGGAAGTCTTTAAAAGACAGCAGAGAGGGGTCACTTTGCCCAACATTTTACTCAGATTACGAAAAACATTTAAGAATTTCCAATAAAAACAAATCAAACGATGGTACTCGGTTAGAACAAATCACATAACATGCAACTTTCCTAAAAAATATTGTTATCTGTCTTTCCCAGCAGCAGAAATATCAATAGCCCTCCCTTGATTTCAGTTGCCCTCCCTGTACCTAACCCTGGTTCGTTCTCTTATGTATGTCTCAGTTCAATATAAATGAAGTTGCGGATATCTCTTTCAGTTTACAAAGATATTTGGTAGATACAGGGGAGACCGGGTTTGGCTGAGTGCAGGGGCAGGTTGAGACAGTTGCTTTAATTTTTTGTTTCTGTCACATGATGGTGCTGCTGTTAGCCTCATTTTGACTAAAAAATATTGCTCTTTTTAATATTAGATCTGAATCACATGCATTGCAAGCACGGAAAGTTTGCATGGAAATTTTTTTTCCCTTTATCTTTATCATTTTGACAAATGAGTGCCTCGTTCATGCTGCATTATGGGATTGATAATAGAGTTGTCTATGCTGATGGGAAATGGCAATAAATATTATTCATACTACAATTCAAGTGGCTTTTGTCATAATTTCCCCTCGAAATATAATGTAAAAAAATATGTATTTTAGGCTGGTTGGTAATTTGTAAGTGGAGTTCGTAGATTTCCTGTAATTGTATGCAATTGAAGAAGAGGAAAAACAAAAACCTGCAAAATAAGAAAACAAACTCCAAAGAAGACATTGTTGACATCATCATTTTCTTATTATTCTGCCTTCATCGTATTACAATGGATCATTAGGGTCCACTCACATATGATTCTAGCTGTCCTAACTGATGGTCATCATATTCTTGAAATCTTAATTTTAACTCGAATGCATTCTTCTGTTTAGTTTTGAAAAAAATCTCAATTACAACACTATATCAAGCACATCAGTGCCAACTAGTAAGAGAACTAGCTTATCCAATCAAATTGAACCAATTACAACTTCTGGTGGGGTCGGTTAGTACACTTTTTTCGAATGTTTGTGATGATGCAATAAACTATACAAATATCTAAGATTTTAACGACTCATCTCATGAAACGCCCTTTTCTATAGAAGCTCTTGATAATTTTTGCGTCTTGATAAATAATTTCTTACTACCATACAAATGGGGAATGTGCCAACTAACTCAGATGTCCCCAAAATAATTATCCCAGGCAGGGACTGGTCGTCTTCCTTATTTCTTGTAAAACATTACTAGAAGCCAATGTATTTGAAAATAAAAATCTTGATTGGTTTCAAGGAGCTTAACGAGTGGATAGGAAGTTGTACAATCGGAAATGAGTAGGGAACAAAGTATTTGATTCTTGAAATGTAGACATGATTAACAAAAATGCAAACTTATACCTACTGAGCAATTCACAAAAATATATGGTGCTTACATCAGACTCAAACACATATACATAAACGTGCACTCAGTACACACACGCACACACACACACACATATATATATAGAGAGAGAGAGAGAGAGGGAGAGAGAGAGAGAGAGAGAGAGAGAGAGAGAGAATGGTGAATAAATAAGTCTGTAGCTTTATGCGATGTAAATAACTTGATTTTGATGTGATACAATCCATGATTTTCGATCAGCGGGATTAACATTCACCACAGAATGAAGTTCGCATACAAAGACAGTGATTATGTGAAATGAAAATACTTTCTTTCTCCATCAGATTTGCAGCTTAGTAGTATGTAAAACACACACATACATACACACACATACGAACAAACACACACACACACACGCACACATACATCTCTCATTAGAAATGAGAGCCAAATCGCGTCTTTTTTTACGTACAAATGAACGGATCTTTAGTCTCAATGATAAGTGAAGCGAATAATCCGTTAACGGAATTGTAAACCCTGGCACGATCTGATTGAGATTGCTTCACTTCTTTGCATGAATTTCATTCAGGAAGGAATTGAATCAATATGCTCAATGCCGGGTCCCATTGCCAAATATCTTGAAAATATATCTCGACTAATGTAAACCACGGTAATTAATGGCAATATTACTGATAAATTGAACTGGTACACATAAAATAAAGGATATACTCTGAAGCCCAAAATTGTATTGTACCTAAAAGAACTCATCAATTCAGCGAATCAACGTGAAAAGAATAATTGAAAAAGGATGCGTAACAAATAAAATATCCTAAAAGACGAAGCATCAAGCAAAAAAAGGAAAAAGAAAAACTTGTAAACTTATTTCTCGCATTTATTGATATGAATGAATATAAATGACCTCCGTTGTATCCCTATGGACATTGGAGCAACACTCCAGGGCGCATGCCAAAGTGAACCGTATGGAGATCCTGGGATGACCATTCATTAGACTAACACTTTCAGTCTTGCTGATATAAGTCCAGAGGAAAGAAAAACGTCTGGCACCAGCTTGGCTACTGGAGCTCCCTTGAGGACGTCACACTGTCTTAACTACTCCTTGGTTTGGAATCACAGTTGTTGTTCCCCAAGACCTGGTGGCCTCCTCAAGGCTAAAAAAACAAAGTTGTGATATAATTCAAATTATATATATATATATATATATATATATATATATATATATATATATATATATATATATATATATATATATATATATATATATATATATAGATAGATATAGATATAGATATATATATAGATATATATGATTACTCATTATTTTCAAAATACTCTTCAAAAATCACAAAATGCGTTATCTAAATGAGTGAAAAAAATGCTGTTTCTGTTTCGCAATCACGATAACAAAATGTACTACCGGTGCTGTTAAATGTGTGGAAAATGATGTCAACAGTCCTCGGTCGACTTCCCTGTTGAATCTAAATACAACCCTATGATGAACTTATGTGCATCTTTTTGGTTGATTCAATTTTTTGTAGCTCTTTTCCTTTGTCTGCACTCAAACGGGATGATATCATTGGTTGATTTCCTATAATGATACAACAATAGAAATTACGTCATAGAAACTCTCATGTCTGATCATACATCAAAATAGCTTTAGACATACTAACACTTCTGGGAGAGTTAAAATTAGGATATTTGAATAATCAAAAACAAATTACCAGATAAATTAGCTTTAGGATCCTTATTGCCGATCCATACATGAAACGCCTCGTCATTTTAGACGGGTAATCATGGTATATATATATATATATATATATATATATATATATATATATATATATATATATATATATATATATATATATATATATATATCAGCACATAACATATTCAACTGTGATGAAATAGATCTTCCATATTTTAGGCTATAGTTCCCTTCAAGATATATAAAAACATATATTCAACTAGAAAGCAATATCCTGGATCTCCCCCATAATTTATATTGTATTGGCCATGTTGCAAGAATGTTGAACAACTGTTAGACATCAAGCCCACGATTCGGATCCGAAGAGATCATATACAAAATTGTGGCTGACGGAAGATAGGTTAAAATTACGACTTGGACGACTTTCAAAACCCGTGATAGAGAGACCTGGAAAATCTCTGGGGAGGCCCAGGGTCCAACTACAGGCATTAAATGGCTGGTGGCTATGATGATCGTGATTAAATTCCACATTTACTTATAATATTTCACAAATATCGTGTAAAGGATAGCAATGTGAACTTCTGAATCAATTATACCGTATTCATATGTAGATTTGGGCATCATTTATTTATGCTTCTAACTTTCCAAAAATGAAGAATCAGTTTTTTTCAGTATCTATCGTTGTTCTCTACAAATATACATGAGTCATTTTCTGTGCTTTTGCATGACTAATAACCAATTCAAACATAAGGATAAAAAATAATTAGATCGATAGCAGGAATTCTTAATATCAATATTCATTGTCTCCCAAAAAATAGAAAGCATCTAGACAAACAGAATGGAAAAATTAACTATATTTAATAATGAAAGAAATGCCATAAAGACATATCGGAACTTCTGCAGACATTGGGTTCATCAATATTAATACGATGGTCTCTCACGAGAATTGTTTATTTCTGCTTTTGGTTGAATTTTCAATGTTCTTGGAATATTCAAATTTCTTTTAAAAACATGTCCGATTAGTCCCTCAATAGAAAGCGTAATATGACCCATGTGTTTTGGCAACAGGCATTATTGGGGGTGTTCAATTAAAAAGATAGAACATGAAAGAGGATCAATGTGTAAGTTACTTCTTTCACCTGTTGGGAAGTGATGACTAAAAATTAAAATTTTCAAAAGAGGAAAGGTAAATGATTTTTGACCGGAACTGATAAGCAGTTTGGCGTAATTTCACTTTGTAGATTGAACATCCACTATAAACCTATTTTGGAGGTAACTACAAAATAAAAATAACCCTCAAACATGATAAATAGTGAATGTTTGAATTTTCAGGTTTTAGGTGCGACGCATTCTTCGATAGAAAGAAAGCCAGACAGGAGGAATCATGTGAAAAATGAAGAAAGTTATGTTGATTATATTTAAAGTTTTGGTTGACACAAAATGCAATTGAAATTTATTGAGGACTTTTGAAAATATTGTGTTGACAAACAAAGATGAGTCATTAAATTTAACAAAAAATGTCTTTTTTGGAGAAATAAAAAAAATAAATAGATGGAAATTTCTAAAGAATATCTCTGAATTGGGGAAATATCAATCCCAACATCCAATCAATTTTTCCCAGTCTATGGCCTATCTTTCAACAGAAATTCATGGAAATTCATGGGTAACTTTCGGATATATTGTGAGTAGATGGACAGACAGTCAGAGAGACAATCAACAATATCATTGCCACTCATGAGAATCTTTTGTTTCGACCTCCCGTTGAATTTTGATGTTTCTCGAAAATAAATAATTTTAAAAACAGAAAAGAATAGTTTTAAAATGGTTGAAGCCCAGCAACTCCTCTAGACGTCTCCTCTTCCTTTCACTCTTATTTTATGGGGTTTAGTCTACTATATTCACCAAGGGAGTGGTGGCAAGTAAAGGAAAGTGATTACTATTCAGTGTTGAAGTATCAAGGGGAATAACATATCTTGGCCATATTACCAAGCAGGACGAATATATAATTCTAATATAATACATAAAAGAGAACTAAGCAGAGAGACTAGAATATGGGGTAAAAATAAATACGCAAAAGTTTTAAAAAATGCAATTTTGGAATGACAAATTATGAATTATATTAGGATGTATCAAAAGTGTTTTTGTTTTTTTTTACTGTCCTTTACTCCAAAGCTTATTTCCTGACTCTATTTGAAGACTTATGATTCCGACATACCAACGATATCATTACATCAGGATCAATCCTAATCGACTGCAGTTTTTGTTTCACAACTAATAACTGAGGAAACGGGCAATTTTAAGGCCTCACTTCAAACCGGGCGACAAAGCTGTGGAAGCTGTTTGCAGAATCTGAAAAGTTGAAGAAATCAAACAGTATCTGACTGTACTGTCTAAAACTAGTTTGAGCGTTGTGCAGATGGAAACTTGCCCCTTGTGATAAAACCCAGAAGTGGACAACCATCAGTTGTCAATTATGGTGTTTAAAGTAGAGGTGAACCCATCCATCTGCATTGGAAAACGTATCATTAGGATAGTGGAGTTAGAAAATACCTTTAGATATATCAATTAAAAAAGCTTTTGAAGTAAAGCTTATTTAAAAGGGGAACTAATCGCTGTAGGATCAAATTCCACTCCTACTTCTATTAATACCATGGTTCGTTGTTCTGTAAGGCTGAATTTGTCATGATCAGTTTATGCTCGAAGTATGTAGACAAACTGAAAAATTCTATTCATTTATTGATGATTTTGATAGCCAAACATATGTCCACAATGAAACAGCATAAGAAAAAAGACAATTTACGTACTCAAGGCAGAATTTACATTCCCTTTCAAGCCTCTACACATCATGTGAGGTATCAATGAAGTGGGGTTACAGTTTCTATCATGAAATGGACATAAAGAAGGGGGACTTAAAGCAAGTCTCCGAGTGCTTTTCAAGTTCTTGTCCTTGAAGTTAGAATCATCACTGATGGGGATCAGTTTGCGATTGTTATGAAACAATAAACCTGACCATCCAATGATCAATGGTTTATTCATGACTAAACCAACGAACAACGTGAATATAGCTTTGTAACTGTAAACTGATTGTGCTAAATTTATGATCAGATTTAAGTATTTAGACTGGCTTCAACTTTCATATTTTGCATACATTGCTGCAGCATATACTCTGCACAAAATGTTATTTAGAAAGGGAATTGCATCCTTAATGCAGATTTAGACTCTTTTTAAAGCTCCTTTACACGGAATGGTAGATCCAGAGAATTGGGTTCGCTTTTCATAGTAACGGAACAATAAAACGATTTTTCCATGACTAAAACATCTAAACACAAGATGTACCTTAGACATGGATACGGGAATTGGTTTTCTATTGGTATTTAGAGGAAAACTGACCCCTATGATTGATTAATTCATATATTTTGCTTAAGTAACAATTTTGTAAATCAGACAGTTCATATTGTATATACAAAATCCTAAATCAAGTCCAAAGAAATCGTATGAAAAGATAATTTTCGAGTAATGAAAATTAACCCTAACAATATTCTTTTAACTAAACACTCTTTTACATACTAATAACTTCGACCAAATCAAAATCAAGAAGTCAATAAATTTGCATATATCTCAAAGGGGGGATACAAATGCATTATACATAGAAATGCTTTAGTATATTTCAAGCTTGTTTCCAACAGGTTAACTTGAAGTATAGTAAAAGCATCTTTCCATTTGTATGGAAGTATTCATTTATTAGTTTTTAATAAACTCTAGTATATTTCCAATATGATTATTTGTACATGGATAAGACTTGTTAGTTTGGCTTAGTCGGTGAGACAAAAACTCACTGATCACTTGGTCATAATTTCAAATCACGATAGAGGGGTTGTTATTTCATAAATGTATTTATCCATCAGAATTGAATGAGCCCCATCATATATGTAAGATTCTTTAGTTTGGCTCACCTGGTTAAGAGTCGCCTAGAGACCATTTGGTCGTTATCTCAAATCATTACGGGGAAATGTGTTCATTGTATATATTGGTTTGGTTTGATGTGACTGGACTGGCTCATAGTGAAACGTTTACTGCTTTAAATCAAGTGGGATGCTGTAACGATAGAAAAAGTCAACCCGACACTTGCATTGGAGCATTCAGGAAAGGTTTCCTTGTGCCAAAAAATGAGTAGAGCAAGGGGAATGGGGAAGATACCAATGAGTCCGATGGGATTCAAAAAGCTGAATGTTATATTATGACGGACAGTTGGCCCTGAAATATAGTTGCTATAGTGATTTTTTTGCTTTTTCTATGACTAAAAACCTAGTTTCACCCTAAACTATCATTGAAATCAATGCATGTTTTGACACAATTATTTTCTAAATTCTACCTCGGACATAGGTAATATAAACAGCAAATACACAGATATTCTGTGTCGTGGAAGCTTATGTGAACATAACTGACTGCTTCAATGTCGATCTCAGATGGCTTGGCTAATAAGTGTCAAGAGTATTTCAAATTTTGTATAATACATTTTTTAACCGAACAAAAATATCAAAAATTGGCTATGAATGGGGACACACTCGAAGAATAGTGTGTAAATCTGGATGATTCTAAATATACTTTGCAGCACATTCAGAAGCGACTTCTGGAGTAAGTAGGGTTGAAATAAAGTTGCAAACAAAATTTCAGCCTCTCTGATAGCCTTGAAGGATTCTAATTTTGGTGATGGTCATTGCTGATGTGTCAAAGGCTTCAAAAAAGACTTCAACTCAGAGGAAATTCCAAAGATCATGGAGAACACCACTCTACAGAGTTTAGATCCAGTATTCAATTGAATATATCACGTGCAGAATATGGGAAATGTTGTTCATTTTACAAGTATAAAACTACTTTCTCTGAAAGAAAAAGAACCTGAATACCAGACCATAGATGCTGAAACATATAAACACTCACAGCACCTCTTTTATCAGGCTACATAAAGACTCTGTACCCTTTCAGCTCCTAAAACGAGTAAGACAAGGAGTTACCAGCTCACTCAAACTCTTCACAGCCTGACTCGGGATGATATTCAGAAGACTACACTAAGAGGATAAGGAATCAAAATAGACAACGAATATCTGAATAACCTCAGATTTGCAGGCAAAATTGCCATTTTGTGCAGAAAACCTCCACGACTTCCATCCGATACTAGATAATTAAATGAATAGAGCAAGAAATTTGGTCTACATATGAACTTGAAAATAGAAATAAGAACACTTATATCAAAATCAAGGACCCAGAACTAGCAGACAATTATATTTACCTAGGACAGCGAATCTCTAGACCCTCGAAAGGAGGAAAATCAAGCTAAGAATCACCCCAAGATGGTAAACTTTTGGCAGAGCAAGCTTAACCTTCAGAAACAAGAATATGCCATTAATCTTAGAGAGTTGGGTATTCAACCACTTCATCCTCCCACGACTTTTATGGAGCTGAAACACGGAACTTAACCAAAAGACAGACCTGCAAATTGAGAACCATGCAATGTGCACATGAAAGGATTATGCTTGACCTCACACGGAGAGATCATAAGACAGCACGATACATCCGGTAGAGGACCGGAGTCAGAGACATCATAGAATCTATTGAAAAACTCAAATGGCAATTGGCTGACCATATTGCAAGAATGGCAGACAACCGATGAACATCGTGATTGACGATACGGATCCCCAGAGATCACGTGCACAGCCAAGGCTGGCAGAGTATTAGATGGAGACAAATTCAGAAAGTGCTTGCTCTGCGATGCCCATGATAGAGAAATGTCGCTAATCCTGGGGAAGGATTAAATCGACGCACATTTAAAGAACGATGATGATTATCATGATGATGATCATGATGATCGTGATTGCTGATGTTATTGTCATCGTCATCGCTGTTAAAAGGGGACATTTGAGTCAACACTAGAGAAGGAGTTGGACAAATTTGATTTTCGTGACTGCTTGAGACTGACTTTGTAAGGTTTAGATTCAATACGACGGACAGAAACACCAGTAAGCAGAGTTGAAGACAAAAGCACTTGCACACAAAATATATGTTTTGTTGAGGGAAAGAAAGTTGTGGAAGGATTTCTGGCTACCATTTACTGCCCTTTTTGTATATAGCAAGGATTTCCCAACCTGTTGTGCGTAGAAATATTTTTTGGGTTAATGGAATTTGAAAATAGCAGACATCACTCTTGTCAGGACAAAAGAGTGAAACTTTTAAGAATTATTGTTTGTTTGTTTGTTTTGTCAAAGTCTTACAAAGTGGATTTTATTATCGCATATGTTAAAATCGGGGAGGTTTCAACATAAAAGAATAGACACTGTCATCTCTGAATCTATTGCCATTGGTATAAAATAGAGAGTAATCACCGTTGGTGATTCAATGAATGCGTTTTTTTTTTTAAATGGTTGCTGTTTTCTTTTGTTGGATCTCAAAAGATTTTTTAAAAAGTTTTATGCGTCATTTGCACTTCTTTTATGTTCCCCTATTTGAAATAGGATTGATTTACGGGAGAATTAATCACCGTTTACAAGTAAAGGATAGTTCATTTTAATTTATAAAACACGAAAACTATTTAAAAAAAAAAACAAAACAACCTTAATGACCAACTTTAATTTTTATTGTTTGGTTGCAATAAGAAGCAATAACAACTAAGACGAAGATAAATAGTAGCAAAAATGAATAATGATAGAATTGATGAATATTTTTTTCTCCGGCAAAAACTATCATCAAAAATTTACACAACCAGTGGGTATTGGGATCAAATCAATCCATGGGTGATACTGTCTTCCTTGCTTTTGTGCCTCGTGGTGGATTAACTTTTAGGATAAATACGCATTTTTTGTCTCTCTCCCTAATTTGCTTTTTAGACTAAAAGTAGATAAACCAATATGCTAAATACGTGTTTTTTGTCAAACTCCCACGATTGACTTTTTACTTTTTTTGTTCGTATCTAACTTTAATGATGGAAGACAGATGAGACAGAATGAAAACCACTAACATGATGAATGAAGATCGGTGAAACAGTGACAACTTGTTCTTCGATGAGCTTTTGAAAATCCCATTTAAAGGAAATACAATTAAAAAAGATTTGACATCAGATGCATAATTTGGGTATGATATTGTATGGAGCAATGAATTCTGTTTTGTGTACCTCCCAGATTTCGATGAAGCAAGGGAGTCTGACCCTAGCGTGATTTTTTTAAATCTATTATTATGTTAGAATATGATGGCTTAGAAGGACATGACAGAGCGGGAGTATAATGAGAAACTGAGGGTTAGAGTAGTATCAAAAAATGGTCCCTTCAAGTTACTTTGTTAGTTGACTAGTGGTGTGAATCATAAAAGAAGGACTGAGTGACCACCTCAAAGTCTGAATTGGATTCCATTCCCTAATAGTGGGATGGGACGATATTTTGGCCAGCCTAGCAAGAAATTCTCGTATTAAGACTGCAACAGCCCAGTGGCTGCCGTGAGATGGCAGTCAAGCTAGGATAGGGAGTGCGAGTCAAAATACCATGAAAAGACTTTCTGAAAGTACCGGATATTTAACTACAATCTTTTTCAAGCAGAGCACTTCAAAATTTTAAATTCATGTGCACTAAATACAATGTTTTTTTCTTTTTCTTCTCTCCTTTTCTTTGCAATGCTGTTTCGTGTTTTTCCTCTTTTTCTTTCATCATTACTTTATTCTTTCTCTCATTCTTTCTTCTCACTTTCTTTACGCATCTTTTTTTTCCATTCCTTTCTTTTCCCATTCCTTATTTCTTCTCACCTTTTCTTTCTTTTCTCTAATTCTTTTATCTCTATTTCTCTGATTTTTATGTGTTATTATTCCCATCCATCTTTTCTAACTAGCACAGCTAGGGAAAACAGAACAAAATGAAAAATGATAATGGAACAAAGATGATTACTAAATCGGGTGGCAACACCCCCCAGCTGTACCCCCCTGAAACCCGCCCTTTTCAAATGCTTTAAAAAGTAGAGGATCAATATGAAGCCAACACAGACTATTGAAAGGCGCTTCAAAAAACTTTACACGAATTAATTATAAACCAATCAGCTGTGAATATTATTTCGTCATGGACGCAACCTTACCTCAACCTTATTACTTCCTTTTTAGATTTCGTTCTTTCTTTTCCCCTTACAACTTTTGCTTTATCTTTTTTTTATGTGCACAAACTTTGAGGATCAGTAAATAAATGCAAAACCAGAAAATAAGATTAAAAATGTTGGTGCGCCCTCCAGTTACACGGCACCATAAATGATCAGTTAGAGAAAAACATATTATAATTATTCCGCTGGTTCCTATCAATGCTCGAACATTACGATTTCAATGATGCCATAAAGGATCTATTTGATGATATGGAGAGAGAGAGAGAGAGAGAGAGAGAGAGAGAGAGAGAGAGAGAGAGAGAAAGAAAGAGAGAGAGAGAGAGAATATCAAGTAGTTTAATAAAAGACAACAAAACCAGTTTGATAAGAGAGTTTGTAGAGAGAGGGCATGAATACGCTTCATTATTTTGGAAGATAGGAAGACAGAAGACAGGAAAGAAAGATATACAGTTCAATAAGAGGCTAGGAAGGGAGATATGAGAAAAATAGTTCGATTGTTCACTGAGGGGTGAGAGAATTTTTGTGTATGCAACTCATCTATGTTTGTAAAATGTTTAGATGAAGACATGGACCGCCAACATGGATTGGAAATGATACGTGACAGAATGGGACGCAAGGTAGATTGGAAAGGATGAGGGAGAGAATGAAAAGAAACACTCAAAGAGAGAAAGACGAGCAAAGGAATGGTATAATGGATAATCTTATTTGTCAACACCGATGGAATTCCAGTGGGTCCAGCTAGTTATTATTATCTTATACTCAACACGATTTATTCATGAACCAATCTACCGTGGATGTCACCTCGTCATGTCCACCATCTTAGCTTGTTCTTATTACTTCCTATGAGGGATTCATTTTTTGTGTGTGTGTCATAAGTTTCCCTCCCCTTGTTTGTTTTAGTGCTCAAGATTCCTCCAGGTAAGGTTCAGCATGAATGTATAACAAGAAAAAAACTCTTCTGGTTAGTCACTCAATAGAAATTATCACATGACCAATGTCTTTTGGCAGCTTATAATGTTTTGGATGATCAATTAAAATATTGGAAACAAGTTAAGTCTGAATTTTCAAAAATGAAAGTGTGAATACTGCAGGATATAAAAAAAAGGTTCAGAATTTAACATAAAGTTTCATTGCAAGTTGCCCCCCCCCCCGAAAAAACAGCAGATATATTATAGGGGGGATAAAAAAAAAGTTTGTTTTAGACGTAGATCGGAGTGAAACTTTAAATGTTTAGCCTGAGGAGGCTGCGTAATACATGCATTGCTTCCCCTGGATGTGAGTAGGATGGCTTCTATGAACAGCGTTTGCAAGAGGAGGAGGTGTTTACATAGTCCAGTCCTAGTTTGATGACTTCATACGGCATCTTATATTCCCGGACTGTCACCCTTCTAAGTAATGACCTGACTCAACATCACATTACTTCAGTGGTTTCACAAAAACCGGTGTATCAAATGTGATTCGTCCAAAATTATGCATAAATACATACTTACATAGACAGCAAACCAGTCATTCAGCCGGACCGGCTTTAAAATCCAAGAAATCTCTGTTGGCAGATATTGTAACTGTTTTAGTTTATGCTCTCTAAAAGAACCAATCTTGGTCCACCATGGAGCTTTCCTGTAGCCTGAATGATTGGTTCCAAAAAATGTGTTAGATTCGAGTTTTCATATTCTTGAAAGAGGAAAAAAGGAGAAAGTTTTCCGTAATCCTAAACGAAAAGAAATTATGGAAAAAAAACATAAGTAGAAAATAAGTTTCGAAATATCAGTTGGAAATATGAACAAACTGCAGGTAGTACAAGTTTGAAAAGAAATGAATTTTTTTACAAAACTGTCAACAAAACATTCATCATCAGTATCTACAGTTTTTACAGTGGTCTTTCTGGCTGGCTTGTTAGCAATGCATTTATGGAAAGATAGTTGCCAATTAACATATAATCTTTAAATTTTTTTGATTCTGGAAGTCATTTTAGAATTCAAAAAATTGAAAAGAAAACATCTTAACTGTCTTGTCTTTTAAAGTGTGAAAAATAGTTTAAATATTGTCAACACTCAAAAATTGGAAAAAAAATCCAAACCAAAAAAACAAAAGATCTATATCGGCAACTGTAGTAAAATTACGAATATAAGCCACAGTTATTGATCTAGAGTAGTGAAAATTTTAACATTTACCCTTCATTATATTTAGAAAAATCATTTTTTTGCTTTCAGATTTGAGATCGAATTTCGAATGTTTATGCTAGATTGGTCATTTAGTTTCAGGCCAACAGCATTCATGTAATTTAAAAAAAATGAAATTGTTTTTAGTGATTACTAAAGAAGCGTTGATCAACCCTTTTTTGAATCTTTCAATTGATCACCCCAAACGCTACATGCTGCTGAAAGACGTTGTTAACATGACAGATTCTATTGAGTGACTAACCAGATTCGCATCCTTTTGGTTTGTATCAATTTATAATTTTGCACGTTATCTAAAATCTCAAGCTGTTCATTGTTCCCCCGTTTTCCCATATATTCATAGATAGTAGTTTTTTCCCATATGTGTATAAATGAATACAAATGGTAGATATAAACTAAGTGACTTGTAAACACTGTTGAATGTAAAAAGACAGGCTGACAAACAGGAAAATAGATACATGATAGATAGATCATACTGACGTGTGGTACTTTGTATTTCGAGTGTGATGGGTACTACGGATACACAAAAACGCAAAAATAGTTTAGTCTGTACAAAAAACAACAGGAAGTAAAAGCTTTTTTTGTAAAATGTAGGAAAGGTAGTCCCTATTGTAAAGTGTAAATTTTCACACCTTAGGTCATTCGATACTACACACGGCAAACTAATGAGAAGAAATAAGAGGATTAATCAAAGCGAAAGGTTATTGGACTCTATCATTCGATGACAATTGTGTCTGATCTATTTTTTCCCATTAATTCTCTAGTTTTACAATTGGGATCACATTCTCTACATTGCACCCAAATTGTTTCGAGAGTCTATTGCTTTTTATGGACATTGATATATTTTGCATTTTTGTGCAGGCGTAGCACACATCACAGCAAAGATTCAAAGCACCATATCGATGGATAGATATGATTAAATGGATCAACTGTCTCAGATTTGCCGCTCAAGAAACCTGCTGAACTTTCTTTTTCGTTCTCGCATTTGAAAACGTGGCAACTATTTAATCGATATAACAAGAGTATCGGCCAATTTCACATAATTTTATTTTTTTAAAAAGTTTTTCACAAAAGCGTTTTCGATTCTGCTGTTGTCTGTAGCCAAAAATCTATATGGTCACATTAAAGAGAAAAAAAAAAGAAATAAAACGAAATAAAAAAAATCAATTTTCCGTCCGAATCGCGTTTTGTTACGATACAATTTTCTTCGTATTGGTTTCCCCTTAGAAAAAAAAAGCCTCGCATTAAGATGGAATAGAATCTTGGCCAGAAATAAAATACAGTAAAAAATGGGATTAATAAAATACAGGAGGAGTTGCTACACAGTATCATTGAAAAGTATGAAAATAAGAAGGGATTCTTAAAAAAAAATAGTTATTCCATTGCTGTTTGTCAAGGGAACGTGTGGAAGGCTGTAAATGCGATGACCCATAAACAGAATTTATTTTTCCAACGAATTCAATATGCTGCCTTTTAAATTTCGAGTTCGTTGTCTTGCTTTTTCATATTCTGGCCTTATTTAGAAGTTTTTTTTCCCAAGGTATCACTTTGTCCCGAATTTTACTTTTCGCTGATTTTCTCCCATTCTCTGATTTTTCGTTGTTTTTTCGATGTGGTTCGTCATGTTGCTTTGATTTCTTCTTTTCATTTTAAGACTAACTTGAGGATTATGGTCTATCTATCCATCAGTTCATCTATCGATCTCTTAGTCTCTCTATCAGACCACTATTTGTCTCTGTTTCAGTATTACTCTCTGTGTGTCTGTGTGTATTGAGATATATCTGGATTTCTGCCCGTCCTTGTTTGAGGTGCAATATAATTCTGGAAAAGTATATATATATATATATATATATATATATATATATATATATATATATATATATATATATATATACACACGCTTATAAGGCAAAGCATTATGACCACCAGCCATAAATGCTCGGCAAAACGACTTTTTCCTTATCGGCCATGGGGTCTACAACACATGTAAATTTTTGGTTTAGGATCTGGTGCAACGGTGTAAAAAAATACGTTCATCAACAGCTGCAAGCTACGTAGTGGAGGCTCTGGAGAGCGATTTTGTTAGTCTGTCACATCACATGAATACTTGATATGAATTGGATTTTTCTTCATTTCAAAAAACCCTTCACGTATAATTTTTGCAGAGCAGTAGGGCACACTGTCTTGCTGAAAGATGCCATTACCATCTTAGAAGATTGTTCATATAAGGTGTGTACCTCCAATGATGTCTAAGTACAAAATAACTTTTACATGGATCATAAGTATCAGTATTTCAGTGAAACGTCATTCAAATTATCCAACAGCCAGTCTTTCTTTCACTTCGATTAAAGCTATCAGCAATTTGTGCCACAATAACCTTTCTGTTGGCTATAAGTTGGCGGGAAAGCTTCCATTGACTTACTGCATCAATGAATCATGGCCGTCCAATGCCTCAACGGTAGTTGGTGATTTTTCCCTCCTCAGAAAAAAGGGGATTCACTACAAGTGAACATGGAAACCCAACAACCAATGCAGTTTTGTAAATCTCCTGACCTGGTCCCAAGACTGTAACAATTTGGCCTTCATCGAAAAAAACTTAAATCATTCTTGCCCATAATCTCAACATTAAAACACATCAAAATGAAGTTTCAGAAGCCGTCCAAACTTGTTATATTTGCCTGATTCTGACATACACTGTTTTTACAGTATATTAGCTGTTATACTTGCGTTATGTTGCAAGTCATACTTTTTTGGTAATCAGTGTATATCAGTCTATGTGTTCATGTGTGTTCATATGTGTTCTGCAAAAAATGTTTGTTCCTCTTCTCTCATGCAGTATTTATCAATCTTTATATGCGCATGTGTATATATATATATATATATATATATATATATATATATATATATATATATATATATATATGTGTGTGTGTGTGTGTGTGTGTGTATATATTTACATAGATATCTACATTTACATCTAGAAGAATGTTGCTATGAAGGTATTTATATGTATATATATATATATATATATATATATATATATATATATATATATATATATATGTGTGTGTGTGTGTGTGTGTGTATATATATCGATAGAATGAGTATTTTTGTCTAATAATGAAAATCATGTTAATTTAGAGATTTTCCCTCTATCCCTGATGGACTCTCATTTTCTGTTTCCCGTTTCCATTTTGCCTCTCAGCTTCTAAGAATTCACTGCTATGTTTTATTCTCCATTTTGATCATTTTTTTTCTCTTTTCCCTTTTTCCTCTATTCTTTTTTACTTCCTTCTCGTTTTCGCTCCTTCCTTATCTTATTTACACATTTTTCTATCGTTCACTTATTTTTTCATTCTTTCATGCTTTCCTATTGAAAATTGTAAACAAAACTGTCAACATGGGTGTCTTTAGTTTTCAAGCTGTTCTGACTGGCTATCTATGAACATATCATAGGGTTGAAAATTTCAACATACTCCTTATCATTTCCCTGAATTTTTGAGATGAGGTATTATTATTATTTCTATTGTTGTTCGGACTATCTTCATTTTGATTGCTTTCTATACAACGTTTCGGCTGTTGTACTCTGCAGCCTTCATCAGATATCATCTGGTAGGTGTTGGGAAGTAACAAACCGAACCCTTTATTCGACCGGCGGGGTTTATTGACCGCACTCCTCTCTTAGCAGTAGTATTTTTGAATTATTGTTATCTCACACAGGGATTGAACCTAGGACCATTAGATTACTTGCAGTAATTTTGTCTGATTCTCTAACCACTACAAGTTGATACCTGATGAAGGCTATAGAGTAAAACGGCCAAAACATTGTATAGAAAACAACCAAGATGAGGGTAGTCCGAACAATGATAGAGATACTCCTTATCATGTCTAGAAGAAAATTCTTTCTTTCCCAAATAGGTTTGAGGAGGGTTGTTCAATCTGCAACGTAAATTTCTGCTAAATTGATCCCTTAGTTTGAGTCTGAAGCATGCAGTAGTTTTTTCCAAAGTCTTTTCAGTGATCATTGCTCAACAAAGGGCTACAGAAGTAATTTGTTAATCGATCATGTCAATAGAAACTACAACGTGACTAACAACTTTTTACTTGATGTGTTAAGGGTTATCAATTAAATATTAGGAAAAAGTGCGATCAATGTTACTTCTCTCGTCTTTTGTTGGATCACCAAATAGTAAAAAATTTCAAAAAACACCCCTCCCCCCCAAAAAATAAGCGTGAATACTGCAGGGTACAAATTAGGGACCGGTTTAGCATAAACGTATATTGTAAATTGAACCCCCTTTAAAATCCTTGTTTTTTTCTAGACATGACAGGGAGTAAAAGTCTATATTTTCAGCCACTTGGCTTCATTCCTGCGGCCTGTGCAAGCAAGAATATACATACATAACCAGCCAGCCATACAAATTGGACAGATGTGTAGATTAACATGATGCATACATAGCTAGTCAGAGAGACCTACTTGAAAACTGGAGAAACCTATAATGACTGTTTTGATGTTTGGCAAATTTCAATATTATTTTTGTTTTTGTTAGTTATGTATGGATAAACATTTTGGCTTTGAGCCCTTATTTCTTGCAATTCTTATCCGCTTTATACAGGTTCTTAGTGTACCCATGTCCATATTGTTTAGAATGCAGTTTCCTTTGTCAAATGAATTCTTTGTGTAATCGATTTTTCACACGTAGTAAAAGTAGAATAGTTGTTGCTTTTGTTTTATCTGAAGTTGAATTACACTTGACAAATATTCCTTCCAGTCTAACATTACCGCGCATCGTTTTTCATTTCGTTTCTTCTATTCCACACCCCACAAGGAACCCTCAAGTGCATGTAAGCATTTTATTCAATTTAGATGCAGCGCACAGTTTCCTGGAGAATATCTTGATATTCAACGACCAATTCAAATGGGAAAGTGTTTTATGCGTTTCTTTCATAATCAAAATGTAGCCAACAGCAAGACAATAAGTAAATCAAGTATACTTTTTAAGAAATCGAAATATGGAATATTTGAACGAATATATTTACATATATATATATATATATATATATATATATATATATATATATATATATATATATATATATATATATCGTCAGTAAGCTCAGAACAAGGATCTACGAAGGTGTTTCACGCCTGATGCAAGTCATTTGATCAGGCCAATACTCAACACTTTCAGCATTTTTTCTTTTTTCATGATAACCTTTTTCGTTGTCCATTACCGGTAGTAAATGCTGCAAAAGCTGAAAGCCTTCAGCGAAAAGTTATCCTGGGGCACTACTATGTCTTCTGGCAACTGGATGGTTCAACCAACATTAACACATTAGGAAACAACAAAATATAACAAAATAAAAAACGGTAGAAGACAATACTATTTCTATACTCCAGTCCAAATTGGAGTTGGAGAATAACCTGAACAAGTATAACAATCCTCACAAAATTTAGGAGGGTAAAAATCAATATTCCTCTTCAATGCTCTGATACTACGACTAATTACTCGTCGACTTGACAAGTACTACCAATCTATCAATATTTATGTCAATAATACGTAAGGATCGATTTTATTTTGACAAAAGAATTCAGATTTTCTGTGATTTGAACTCACGACCACAGAGTGGATGTCGACTATCTCACCAACGGAGTGAAACTGAGTTGTCTTAATGCTTTCTCTCTCTCACAACTGGCCTTCTATTTCTTGCCTTCCCACAAACAGCCTCAATGTTCAGCTTTATCATACACCATTTGTAAAAATTGGCATAGATGAAATTGCATTGACTAGAAGCTACCTCTGTGGGCCTTGAAAGTGTAGAGTCCAGGCGAAATAAGCCCGGTTCAGACGCATGAGGTCGGCCGTATTTGTCGCAAGTGCTGCAAGTGTCACATCGAGGGCCAGACCAATGGAAAGGTGGGTCAATGATTTGCTGCCGTTGTCTACTGGGTTGGTGAATCGCGACACAGAACTATGTTCTCTCGACGTTAATAATAATCGGGAATATAAGTATACGTGGGAGATTGCTGAGAAACGGTTGAAGTCTATACTGTTAAGTGGTTAGAGATGATACTTGCCTTACTCTGTCGATGATAAAATTATGTATAGCGTTTGGAGTTGCAGAACACACACACACACACACACACACACACATATATATATATATATATATATATGAAGCAATAATTCATACTTTTTCTAATTAGTGTTGGTTTTGATGTTGTACCATCAAGCAACTGCTGTTAAGGGAAACATAACGTAAAGAAATAAAAGAAATAAATATCTGGAAAAGAGAGGCATTGGAAATTACTGGAAATTTTGAAATGAATGGATTGCACTCATCAAAGTATACCCTTGTATGTATGTACATATATGTATTTAGGGTTGAGCGCTCTTTGAGTGAGGTAACTAATCCATCGTAAGCTTATGCAATACTCTCCCATAGGAATAGAGCACTCTAGTGAATGGGGAATCTTGGCATAAATAAATATATCACCCAAATTCAGCCTTACTGACCGTCTGATTCTATAGTTCAGAGGTAGGATATCGGCCTCCAGGTCTGAAGCCGGGATTTCGGTCCGGCCTCGTGGTGCTGGATGGGATAATAACCACTCTGAAGGGATGTAATACATTGAGACAGCTGTCTGTGGATGATACAGTATATATATATATATATATATATATATATATATATATATATATATATATATATATGTAAGGTTAGTGAAAATTGTCAAATTCATCAGTTGAAAAAATTGAATAGAAAATCAACTCGATGATATTCAAATTCAGTAATAGCATGATTAAAAATGGTACCATAAAAATGGTTTGCTTGCTGTCTGATACTAAAACCGACGCAACCGATTTGGTATTTACGTTGATGAATACAAGAAAAAACACGTAAAACAAGGCACATCTGTTGTCAAGCATATTGATGCCTCGTCATTAAATACGTTTTTTTAGATAACCTAAGTAGTCAGCCCTTTAAATAATATGTTGTATCAAATAGCATCCATATAAAATACATTATGATAATACCCTATATAAAATAGCATGCAACATGTAGTGTGACATAAACTATGTATTAAACTCCTACCTGAAGTGGAGGTGGTGTTTGATCAACACTGCAAGGGAGCCATGTTTATGTAAGTGATTTGTTTTTAAATATCCAAAAAGGTTTCATGGTAAACAACTTATGTTCCCAACAAGGAAAATTAACACACATTACCATGATATCAAATTCTGCATGAAACATATAGTGAAGAAAAATACATAAATTACATTAACAGATATTGGGGGAGAAATAACTGTATGATATAAATTTTTGGAAAAACTGTTCCCTAAAAATCGAGTGTTCAAATATATATATATATATATATATATATATATATATATATATATATATATATATACATATATATATATATATATATATATATATATATATATATATATATATGTATGTATATATATATATATATATATATAAATATATATAAAGATTGATAGATAGATATATAAGAGTTATTTTCATATATATATATATATATATGTATGTATGTATGTATGTATATATATGTATATATAGTATTTTGCAAGTAAAATAGACGAGCAAAATCCTCGGAAAACTCTTCTTTTCCATTATGGTTGCTGCAAGACCAGTGCTTGTGGCAAAAACTCGACTGAAATGAAAACTTAATGACAAATCGAGATCTGTTTGGTGGGAAAATATAGATATCGGATAAATTGTCCTATAAAACAAATAGAAACCATTAACCAATTTTTTTCAACATAAGCTTATTCATTTTTCAAGTGTTTTTTGTTGGGTTGTTGATTATGTATTCCTCATGCATATCAACTGCACCTATTGACTTACAGAGTTGAAAATCTACACATTACTCTTTTTCCCGTCTAAAAATAACGTTCTTCACAATCCTAATCCTTATCCGAAAAAAAAGAGTTTTAACAATGCAGGTTTATGAAAAGTTTGTCCTTCATTTTGTGTCCAGCAGCTATCACGCTTGTTTTTTGAGAGTTCAAACCGTTTAAAGACTCACATCTAACATGTATATTGAAGACCTTCATCAATGAGAACAATACTCAAAACAGAGCTAGGAATGTAAGAATTTGAATTTTAAAAAGTTTTCTGAAAATTTTAAGTTCTATTGTTTTGAAGGTAATCAAAACACATTCATTTTATCATTAGTGGAGGTCATATCTATCTTGGAGCTAATCTTAGACCGATTTTGTCGGTTTCGTGGGTAACACTCCCAAATCTTTAAGCTTGTTAGTCAAGTGTTGTGTTGGGAAAGATTGTATTTTAATGACATTAAGATGACATGACCAAAATTATGCTTGGATTCTTCCACTGCCGTCGTATCAACACTTGAAACACCAAAACGAGAGAGAAAAGAAATAATTTATCGTCAAAGGAAACATTTCTTTAAAAAAAATAGTGTTATTGTTGATTACTCAATCCTGTTCGAATCTTTGAGCTCCGAAGAGAATTCTTGGATCTATTTCGATTCCCTGGTGAGTCTTGTGGTCTCTATGTTGGGAAGCAAACGGATCCTCTTCATTTGAACACCCACCTCACACATGCTATGATTCTTATGAATGAAATTCATCCATCTTGCTTTTGTGTTTGACCACATATATGATCTTGGTACAAATAGAAACATAATGGCAAATGGAATAGAGAGAAAAGCTGAGATCAGTTTTTCCTGTTGCTGATGGAAATATATCTAATCAGTAGTTTTGGTTAGGAATTGTAAAAACTAAAACTGCCATACCCTGACTCCAAATCTTGCAATCCAAACTTGAAGAAAGTTTCATGATATCATTGCCACCTACCAACACACATCACATGACGTCAGTTATACATCTTAACATACATGTCAGCAACAACTTTCAAAAGACACCCAGCCATCCATTCAATTAACCATTCTACCTTCTAAAAACTTACAATGTGCTCGGAAAAAAACCTGTCCCTTGCATTTTCCCCTCTCTTGAATAAGTTCTGAACATAAATAAAACATCAAATGACAAGAATCTTATGTTTCTCAAAAGGTCTTCCAATATTGACAATTTACTCTCATACACTAATATGAACTGTAATCCCTACGGTCATATGTATATGATTGAATATCAAATAAAGAAATATACGTGGAAATAAATACATGCACTAACAATTTTAATTTTGTTTTGTAGTAAATTCTCATTCATATCAATCTAAATGAGTATTTAAGACGAAATAGATTGAAATTTGTTACTGGATATCTATATGCTAATGTATATTCAATATTTAATATCTGATTTTCTAACTGTTTCTTCATTGAGTCCTCTCACAATAAATAACAATCCAATTGCAGTGTGAATGTGTCATTTTGCTTAGACAATATTGATGGAATAAACAATTAAAGAAGATCTGATTACTGTAGAAATCGAACTGGCAGCAGCCCAATTTTCTTTAATCATTTATTCTATTGATGTTGTCATGGCCGAATGATATATTCACGATGTAATTACAGGGGATCATTCCAAGTAGAGTTCAATTATAATAAACCGCAATTTATAATCATACATATATATATATATATATATATATATATATATATACATATATATATATATATATGTGTGTGTGTGTGTGTGTATATATATATATATGTATCTATCTATATATATATATATATATATATATATATACACGTATATATATATATATATATATATATATATATATATATATATATATATCGAGAGAGAGAGAGAGAGGGGAGAGATAGACACGACACTGATTGTGTTCATATCCATATCAGTATCAATACATGAATAGATAGATTGATGTACATACATTTTGAAAGGAATAACGTGAGATCGTAGAAATGTCAATGCAAATGTTTTACGGTACCGAGAAAGAAAGAAAAATCGATGAAATACACCGAACTTATTACGGAGAGTTTCGAATTTGGTATTTCTGGAAATTTTAGGGTTGTCCACCGATACCAAAGACGCACAGGGCCAGAGCTCAGTGCCGTACCCGCTTGTTGTTGTCCCATGTGTAGCGGCATTTGCAACGGTAGGTTAGAGAGATATACAGGAGAGAGAGAAAGGAACAGAGGCTACGGATAGTATATGTGTGTGAAAGAGAAGTACGGACTTGGAGTTCATGTGAGAGTAGGGAGAGAGTTGGTATGTGAGAGAGGTAAGGAGAGAATGTGTACGTGTATATGAGATAGGATAGGGATGAGTGCTATAGAGTGGGTGATATGGACGCTCTGAGTGTGTGCGTGTGTGTGTGTGAGGAAAATGAGAGTAAGTCTCTGATTTTTCGTCAGTCTTTTCTGACTGGCAAAAAATTAGAGACTTGCTCTTTGAGATAAGCTCGCTCGTACAATGCTACGATGGAAGATAAGCATTCTGCACACTGAGACCGACATTGCCTTGATGAGAACGGTAATATTGATATGGATCGGAATTCTCACACACACGTGCACACACGGAAGCACACAAGCATACACAAACACACGCACATACACAAATGACAGCAAATTTCCCCGAGGGGATGACAGAAAGATTATTATTATTATTACACAAAGTAATAGTACCTTCACATTGATTTTATTGTGGTCTTTATGATATTGTATTACTAATGAATACTTTTATGATATTGAAGTGATTAGTTTTTAGAAAAATTATAGTCTCTTCGTGTGTGTGCGTATCTTTGCATATAAATCCATTTCTGAATACATTTGCACATTGAGAGATTTGTATATGTCCTTTCGTTCTATGAATGGATTAACTTTTTTCAAAACATATTTTCGATTCACATATACTTAGTACTGCTTATAAGTATCTAAAAAACACAGAAAAAATTTCTCTGAGGTCTACATTTTCTTGCAATCAGCACAACAAAAACCGCATTTATTCATGTTTTTTTGATTCCGAATCCGAATTTTCTGAAAAATGTTTCTTCAATGGTAAATGAATTAAATCTGGTAATTTTTTTAACCGATAAAATTTTTGCTCAGAATCCATTGAATGATATTGCAAAAGCAAATATCGGTATTCATATATCTACATTTATATCTATCTATCTATCTATCTCTCTCCCTCTCTCTCTCTCTCTATCTATCTATATATCTATCTATCTATCTATCTATCTATCTATCTATATATATATATATATATATATATATATGAAGACATTTTCAGTAGGAACTATATTTCAATCGGCACCGTACATAACCGAATAGCATACAATTTGCTTCTTGGTTAATACCGGTTCTGTATGAAATATAGTTCCTAGTCAAAATGACTTTATAATTATTTCATTCTGTCATTCATAAACTGCACATTCTATCAATATAAATAACGTACACAGTCCCAAAATTGCGCTACACGGTGTAATTTTTGAGGACCGCTTGAACTATTCTTTGAAAAATATAGACAGTGGATAAATAACTTGAAATTGGTGTCTTTGTATCCAAGAAACTGTATTGTGGGAGATAGAGGAAAAAGGTGCGTGCTACTTCTATAGCCACCCACCGTGCAAAATGTCAAACATTCTTTTGCATGGAACTTTGGAAAAGAATTGATTACTAAGAGAAACATACAATTGAATTCATATCAATCAGTCGATCGTTTTTAATTTTGTAACGATTGATCTCAAGTAAATATTGTAATAGCACTGATGAACTAATTTTTGATGCATACTATCTGTTACTAAGGTATCCCTCTGATAACAAACTTATTAAAGAAACTAAAAAGGTTGGTTTCTCAATCAACTTCAGTTAAACAAATGTCATATACAACGATATTAAGAACAAACCCACAACAAACAGAATTGATAACGCAGAGCAGAACAAAGTAGACCACTGCATATACTTGGGACAACAAATCTGCATGAAATCTTCGAAAAAAAAGAGGAAAGAAAACAAAGATTCATATCAGGTTGATGGGCTTTCAGTAAAGCAAGCTCATGATTAAAAGACTAGAAAATCCCATTTGTCATAAAGAAAAGAGTTTAGAAACAATGTATCCATCTGGTAGTAACTTTTAAAGCTGAAACATGGAATTTGACCAAAAGTTTTTCATTTAAAACTTAGTTCCCTGCAACATGGAAAGGAGAGAATCATGCACAGTATCACAAGGAGATATTGCAACACAGCACAGTATATTAGAGAAAAAGCAGGAGTCAGGGATATCATTGAATCCATAAAAAAATTCTAATAGCAATGGCTTAGTCAAGTGTCAGACAACTGCTAGACATCACAACTCACAACGCAGATCCTGGGAGATCATAAGCAAAACTATGGCCGGCAGAGAATAAGATAACATGACAAACTGGACAAGTTCAGAAAATCCGATCTTCATGATCCCCATGAGAGACAGGTCTGGCGATTTTTTATGAAGGTCTACGTCCTACGTCAGATCCTAAACAGCAACTTTTGTTGCTGATGCTAATGATGATGATGCAAAATATGAAAGCTGTACTTGGTTTACACACTTTGATATCCACCTTATTCGGGCGTGACCAAAGAAGCACGGTAAAGCATCAAACCATGACTTTTTACGCACAGATCTGTGTGATTCATCCATGCGTAAAAAATAGTCATCTCAACGTGTACTAAGCTAGAAATATGAAAATGTAATGATATTTTTCTTCCCTGGGGACTTACATGGATTTACTCACGAAAGTCATGCTTCCTTTTTGATTGGATGACAAATATAAAACAACTATTATTTGCATGCGAACATTGTATGTATGTATATATATATATATATATGTATATATGTATGTATATATATATATGTATATATATGTATGTATGTATATCTCTCTCTATATATATATATATGGTGTGTTTACACACACTTAGGCACCAACCTTTTTTTTTGGCCTTTTTGGCAGACTCAAAGTGTAGTATCTGTTCCATGGCATAGAACGAGGAGTCCGTATTGACACTTGCCTGCCGAATGGGCTGGAGATGATGGGTGTCAAAGACCGAATGTGCCGGTGCAATGCGTTAGCCAATGAGGTTTTACTGAGTCTACGCACTGCTGAGCGCATTGGGGAGACCTTGAACTCGTCTGTAGGCTCTCCTATTATTACTTGACCCAGCTGCAAGGGGTCAGTTTCCCCAGAGCGGCATTACTCCATTGCACTTAACAGAGCAGGTCCCCTGGTGGACGCTTTCGTGGCGGAGGTTGCATTGGTTGCATTTCAAAACCGAAGCCGCATCGGCTGGAGCCATTTTTGGAAGGGTGCCTCCTATTTTCCCCACGTAAAGCCCTGACCTTGTGTCACATTTTGCTTTGGTGGGAAAGTAAATAAATAGTACACACACTCAGACGCGCGTGCGTAGACACACACACACACACACACACACATATATATATATATATATATATATATATATATATATATATATATATATATGAATGTGTGTGTGTGTGTGTATTTGGTTGCCAGTTTGATAGAGCAGTGTTTAACAAGCTCCTGCTAAAGGTCCCTATCCTACAGTAGGGACCGTAGGTTCCCAGTCGGTTTTTCAGCTAGTATGAATATGTAAATATGCATATATAACAGCAAGTAAGGGTTCAGTTCAGTATTACAGTAACGCACGAAAAAGAAGCCTCCCAAGACCATTGAATATTTTCTGAAAGATCAAAATCCGTTTTTCACTTGATCCAATGAGTGTATATACTGAATTTGATTGAGCAGCGTCAGTTGTTGAAAAAACAGCGTAAATTATAAAGATTGATACATGATACCAGCTATTACTTACCGATACATAACATGGGAATTTACTAAGCAAAGTGAAAACAACCTTAGTATCGCACAGAGAAACAGCAATACCAGGGATAACACGAAGAGATTCAAGATGATCTACATTGATGGGTGACCAAAGAAGAGGGTATACACATAAGTGAAGCAACGATTGCCCATGAAATAGTAAATGCAGTAGGTAAAGACTAGATAGTGGATGGAGGGATTAGATAGAATTGCTGGGGAGATATGCAGTTTTTCAGAATAACGGATGTCGTGGCGAGAGAGGGTAAAAAGCCAATGTCCAATAGTGAACTTATATCTTCTGTTGATGATCATGAAGAAGTATTTTAGGAGAGATCGATCCGAAACCATATCCATTATATATATATATATATATATATATATATATATATATATATATATATATATATATATATATATATATATGTGTGTGTGTGTGTGTGTGTGTATATATATATATATATATATATATATAGTGAGAGAGAGAGAGAGAGAGGATGTACATTTGAGAGCCGACCGTCAATATTGAAATGGGAAAAGATTGACACTAATTAGCGCATTTTTCTGATCAAATCATGTAATTGCTAACGTACATTTCTCTTGTTCCGGGTTTTGTCAGAGTTTTGAAAGCAAAAGTTGGTTTGAGAGGATTGCTGAAAATTACAAAAATGCCCAGATGCTAGTTTGGGGGTCAGAGAAATTGGTAGCTATTGGTCGGAGTTTTATTAGTGTGTAAATTTTACATGTATACATATATATTAGTGTGAGTGTGTAAGTTCAGTGTCTGGACAAACGGATGTCCTTTTTAGAAAATACGGTTGTTTCGGAAGGGAAATGAGTATGGCCTGATGACGTGGTTTGATGTAGGAAGAGTTTTAACCTTTGAGAGAAAATATTTCTTAAAGGAAATATATGAAAATGCGTGTATAAGAGGGAAAGGAGATAATCTCCCCCCAGAATCTGCATCCCCAAACAAATGTGTTGGATCCGCCTTCATATCACTCATAAATCAGCAACACGAACTCGTACGTCCGCATAATTCCACTTGACCTTACCACCTACGAGATTATTTTGAGAACAGCATTAAATTACACATCATACAAATAATAGGACTGCATTTGATGCTGGCTAATCAACCTTCTGTCAGGCATGAATCTTAACCCTGTTTCACCGCATAAATACATTTTTACATACCTCAAATTTTCCCACATCAATCATATCATTAAGACATTCTCATTTTGCCCCTTAAAGTTTTCTAGTTGAAACGTCAACTTGTCCAGACACCCAACCTACGTGTATATACGAAAACTTTACCTATAATACACAGTAATAATGCCCCATTTGTCTCTACCTAAACAACAATTTCTCTATCACAACTATCATCTGGATATTCCTGTAATTTTTACCATTCACATTGAATCAACTTCAGTTCTCTCAAGCTCAAGCGAAATCTGGGTTGGGGACAACATACATAAACTATCAGACGCTTCAATGGAAAATTTTGGTGTACAAAGTAGTGTAAATTCTCTTTCCTCTTTTACTCATTATTGAAAACTTTTCTGCAAAATTTTATCGAATCTACATCCTCCCTCCTTATATATATATATACATATATATATATATATATATATATATACATAAACTTGAGTATTTATGATTTAGAATATAGAATTCGAATTAGATTTAGAATTAATCATACATATACTCTTAAATGACCATCAGTAGCAAATATAAGCTCCTTTCTACGACGACTGTGATCACACTAACCTCATATCTTACTGGTAAACCTTTCCATCTCATTTTTCTATCAAGTGTCTGGTATTTTTCTCCAGCGTTTACTGTCACATAGGCAGCAATTGGTTGTACTCATGCTCAATCTGCAGTCATCTCTTCTTTCTGAACTGAGAGACCGAATTTACGCCCACGCACACGCTCACACATGCACATGCACACACATGTCCAGCCAATATCCATTTTTGATGATTGATTATTTGTATAATATTCTCATTTTAGTCCTTCCTATCTCTTTCTCTGTGCGATTTTGAGTTGGTTTTCAGTTCGTTTTACTAATTTGTATGTGATGCATCTGTTAATAATAGCCTATATTATGCATTTCTTATACTTTAGGCTCTAAACATGTTCAAGTTCCTCTTCACTCCTTCCTTATTCATACCATATGATTGCTAGACAATTGTTATGCGTCGTTTTAATTCGCCTTCATTGTTTTCCTACCGAGGTAAACGTATGTTACATGGCAACTGCATTTATGAGTGTCGCATTTCTCTGCTGGAGTCCATACAAGCCAGACTTTGTGTATAGACATCAAAAGAAACAACAAAATTCACCATTTGAGGGTAGAAAGGAAATGATGGTTTTATCTTTCAAAAGGGGTGACAACGTGTTGGAGCAAAGTTTCATGCAAAATTGATTTCTCGAATAAAAAAGAACTCCTGACAAGCTAGCTAACTTCCTTTCCTTAGCTACGTCTTGTCTTTCTGCCTTTCTCTCTGTTCTACTATCATTATTGCATTCTTTCTTTCTCCCTGCTGGCAATGCAACTAGTAGTCCTTGGTGGACATCATCCCAATCTCCAACTGACCTAGTCTTACCTTTTATTTCCATGATCTTTTAGAAGACTTCATCTTTGAAAATTACCTTTGGCATTGCTCTTTTCATCATCATCCCTTCTTTTTTACTTCACCAACGAATCTTGTATCATTTAAATATTCTCCATCTATGTTTACTTCCATTACCTTCAGTCAATTTTCTTAGAGATGCTTTCAAGGCTCATTGTGAAATGTTTAGGTGATAATATACCATATTGTCTCACTCCTCTTCCTATCTTTATCTGGTTGTATATTTATGTAGTCGAATTGTTGAAGTGACATTTTTACATGTTTTCTGATTGAATTATGTGTGATTCTTGCAAACAACTTTTTCTTGCATTGAGTTGAATATTGCCGTGGGTTGAACTGAGTGAAATAACTTTCATAATCTACGAAGTGGCAGGTCATATTTTTATGACTAAGTTGTTTTTTAGTTGTCTGTCTTTGAACAGCTACCTGTGAAACTTGCCTGTCTTGAACCTGGTTGATTCTTTTGATAAGTATTTCTATGAACAGTTTATATATGTTAAGTAATAATGTAGAAGGGCACTAATTGGTAAGGTCATGATTATCTCCATTTTTGAGATTAATATTTCTAGGCAGAGGTTCCGAGGAACGTTTCTTTCTCAAATGTACTTTGTGAATCGTTGTGCAAGTTCTTTATGAAATACCTCTTCCGCATCTTCTACGGCGTTCAACGTGATGTCATCCTCACTTGTAGCATTCTTAAATTTCGTGTTCCGTAGAACAAACGCCAATCTGTCTTCTCTTTTGTTTGGGAATACACTAGTAACTATAAGTTTCAATTTGTTGTGCTTTTCTTTTGGAGCATATCGGTTTTCTTGGTACATTTTTCAATTTTGCCTTCAGTAAAAGCTTCGGTTATTCGTCGAAACGGAGAGAGAGAGAGAGAGAGAGAGAGAGAGAGAGAGAGAGAGAGAGAGAGAGAGAGGGAGAGAAGGAGAGAGAGAAAGAGAGAGAGAGAGAGTAGAGATCAATATATATATATATATATATATATATATATATATATATATATATATAGTATGCATGTTTCTCCTTCCACTGCACACACGCCCACATTCCTATTATGCCACAACTATTTCGTCGTAGATTACGTCATGAGACTTTATGTCTGATCATACATTAAAACATCTTTTTTTTTAACTTAGAATTAAGATAATTGAATTATTAAGAAAAAAAATGGCTTTGGGCTCCTTAGTACTAATCCATACATAAATAAGCTTGTCATTCTTCACAATATATATATATATATATATATATATATATATATATATATATATATATATATATATGTGTGTATGTGTGTGTGTGTGTGTGTGTGTGTGTGTGCGTGCGTGTGAGTATTTGTATTAGTGAAATTTTTCTAACGTGTTTCCTAAATAGAGTTTTAACGCCGATCCTCTCTCAAGTCGCCAACGTTGTGGATAGGAAAACGCATAAAGTGAAAGTGTCAGGTTCTTGCGTCCAAATTCTTCCATTTTCTGTGGATCCTTCTCGGAAAATCCCACATCCCAATTACGTTAATGCTCCGATGACGTGATCATGGTATTCAACATACCAACAATTTTACAATTTGCCTTGATGTGGACAATGATCAGTCAACTCTGGCCCCACCACCGAGGTCTTTGTTCTTTCTCTTCATTCTCCCTATTTCGATTCTTACGTCAACTCTCCCTCATTAGTTAGTCAACCTCTCTTTCGATTTCTTCCATTTTCATAGGCGTATGGGCTAGGAAGGAACTGTTCCCTTCCCCCTCTATTCTGGGCAGAACAGTGTTCAATTTCAAGAAATCTGGGTAATTTAGCCACAAGCGTCTTGGGCAAAATTGAACCCTTTATCATCGAAACGAATGAGCTCCCCTATGTCCATATCTGTCTCTCTCTCCTTTCAGTATCGTCATGTCTTTTTCATTTTCATTTTTTGATAACCATTTTTTTCTTTTATAAAGTTTTTTTTCTCCATATTTTGCTATCTATATCTTTCGTTTCTTCCTCGTCTTTCATTTATTTCTTCTTCAATTCATATCTTCCTTTTTTATTCGCTGCTCTCCTTCTCCCCTTACTTGTCTCTCATTTTCCATCAATGTGTCCCTTGATAAGAAACTAACAACGAAAACTGTCATCATAGGTTTTTTTCCAATTTCTAAGTTAGTCTTTATGGCTCATGGGTGATCAGTGTATGCGTGTATTTATCAAGCATACAATGGATAGAGGGTTGAAAATTCAAACATTTATTTTCATACTGTCTAAGGAAAAACGTTTTTTGCTTTTTGAAAATCTCCCTTCTCCTGTGGATTTCCGTAGGGATTGCATTAGCGAAGGAATCTCATTGTGAAATTCTCTCATAATTTGTTTCCGGCCACACACATGCTTTTACGTTAGTGATCGTTGCCTATAAATTATTGATAGACCCTTTTTCCAATTAAAATTGATCACAACATGCTTCAAAAATACGTTGGTCACATGAGATCTACCATTGATTGGCTAACACTATTAATTCTCCTTCCTCTACGTTTTCATTCTATTTCCATTCAACGTGTTTTTCTCATTTTCTGTCAACATTGTACTCTTAATCTCTTTCCTTTTCTCGCCTGTCATTTCTTCTTTTTTCTTCAACTGTCTTTTAATGATTTTTCTTCTTTTTATTTTCTCACGTTCATTCTATTTTCCCCTTCTTCATTTCTCCATTTACTTTTTTATTTGTTCCTTCTGAATTTCTGGTTCTCTTTCCTTCATATTTCTCCAGATTATTTCATTCTTTCTTTTCTCTCTACATCTCTTTGAGTATTTCTTATTCTCTTCTCTTTCTTTTATTTGTGATTATTTGGTATTTTTTCTTTCGCTTTTCTTGCATTCAACTATTCACAGTGCTCATTTGATGCCACTAAGTATTTATATCCAATTAATACTGTAACAAACATTTTCTGGTTACTTGAAGCCTATCGCCTGTCTTCCATTACGTGTCACTCACGAGAACCCCTACTTAACTCTTCACGTCACTCAACTATCGATCATTTAGACACCTTGGCCGAACTGAAGTGGTTGGGGTCACATCACATAACAGAATATTTCCAACTATCAAACAATAATACATGGAATAATTGCCTTTTCTGTGTCGTGATGTACACCTTAGTTAATTCAAATTGCCCATGCCTTATACATCAGATTTCAATGACCTATTTAGGCTCGATTATTCAATGTATTGAAAGACAAAAAAGGTGAACCCAACGGAAGAGTACATAAATATCTTCTTGTTTTTATTCTTCTTTCCAAACCAAATCCAAGTCTGACAGTGATTTCGTTTTGCTCTAACAAAAACAAGAAAAATCAAAGCAATACTCATCAAATACAGGGAAATGAAATCAAACATTCCCTTATCGTTATTTGGAATAAAAAAAAAAAAAAAAAAACAGCTGATGAGAAGGGAGCTTTCTTGGCAACTGGGTTAAATTGACTAGTCTTACTTACATATCTACGAAAATGTATGTTGAAATTACATGTGGACTTATTTTATCCTAATGGGCGAATGCTTTTATGGACTTGATATGAAATTACCAACCGTGATTTGATAGCATTCCCAAGTTATTGGTAGATAGCTCTCTTACTGGTTGATCGAAACTGACTGTTCTTAAGTATCTACTAAATTTATCTTACACGGACTCGGGAAAATATTTTTATCATTTTTATTCATTATTCATACACTGCAAAAGTCGTGCTAATCAACCTGTCTGAATATTTGTAGGGATGGATTTTGACTTTGCTGCCAACAGGCTTTTTAAATATTATTTTAATGTCTTTTTTCAGAGATGATGTCATTTTTATTCATCATTTCTATTATTTTAGATACTTTTGATATTGATCTGTTTTTACTGTTCATTTTCAAAATTATTTCTTCTGGTGAGCTATTGGCTAAAAGGGAACATTTAGTTTGATCCCAGCAGTTTTGTAATGAATTCACATGGAGTATTCAAGCGCTAATGGAATTCTTCGTACTTCCAGCTTCGTTGAATCAAATATTGAAGATATTTAATCACAGCAAATGATGGAGCCAGGGGAGGGTGAAGAAGAACAAAAAAAAAAAAAGAAAAGAAAATGAGAAGAACAGAGAAGTTGAATTGAGAAAGAAAAGAATGACAGAGATGGAAGAATCGAGTGTAAGACATTGAGTGATACAAATGCAGAAAATCAAGTTTTACAAGAGTATAAAAAGAAAAAAATTAGGTTGGGGGAGGAAAAGGAAGGGACATAAACGAAAACAAAAATAACCTGAATGAAAAGCGGAAACAGAAAAAATACGAATAAGAAAGTAAAAAAGAAGACAGGTGATTAAAAAGAAGAAAAAAAGAGGCAGAAGAAAGAATGGAAGGAAAAAGAAAGAAAGGGAACAGAGGGAAATAAGAAAGAAAAAAGTGAGGAAGGAGGAGAGAAAATAGAGAAAACGAAGAAACATTTTTTGGATCGAGGAAAATTATCATAGTGTATTTAAATTTAGTTTTAGTTTCATGTTAAAAAAAGACTTTTATTAATATCAACAACCAAAGAGGAGAATATTTTTCGCTTCACCGTTGACACTTTGGCGACAGAATTTCGTGACTGGCTGAATGACGTCACCTCCATGGCAACTGGCCCCATTATGCCGCTGGGGGTGCAGGATTGTTTTAATTTCCTATCTTTATTTGAGAGCATTCTGACGTGTTTGAAAGAAAAAAAAATCCAACAAAACTTTTTAATCAATTTGGACATTCACGAATCTTTTAAGATTTTCTCCTTTATTGGAACGAGGCTGGCGGTAGAAGATAAGAAGAAAAAAGCAAACAAATTCAGAGGTAAAGAGATTCTGATCAGTTTGGAAAAAATACCGATTCAAGGCCAATCAGATTTAAATGATTTTCACAAAACTTATTCGTCATTGCTAATTTACGCGACTAAAATGAAATAGGCAGTGGGTCTGGTTAGTCACCCAATAAGAACCATCTGGGTAGTAGCATGGCAGATTGGCCCTGTGCAGGACATGCGTACAGGCAGCAACGACGGATCTTTTCCTAGATCTAGGAAAAAGGTTTGTTTTTGTTCCTTTTGAAAATCCCCCGAATAAAGCTTTAGTGGGATTGAGGTAACATTCACAATGTAAGTGTGTGGTATATTAGTCCCCTAATGTGTGTCCTGAAATATTCTTGCTTGTCTTTGGAAAGTTCAAACATGCCCAACAAAAGGTGACATAAATAACTTTTTTTAATCACTTATATATCACTTTAACACGGCATGATGCCCCAAAACGTTAGTCCCGTGATAGTTACTCTTCTAATCAGGTCTGGTTTATTCACATTGTTGGTCAAGTTATTTACAGTCTTATCCATTTCTCCACGTACACAACATTCTGTTGATTTTCTCCTTGATATGATTTGTCCTGATGCATTTATTTTGGGTTGCCGTGATGAGCAATTCCCTTTACCTCTTTGGGTTTCATTTACCCAGCCATTATTATTATTATTATTATTATTATTATTATTATTATTATTATTATTATTATTATTATTATTATTATTAATTGCAAAATCCTCCCCTTACCTATGGTTGACCGTGAATCCTTGTGAAAAGTGAGCATCGATGACTGGATGTTGGTGAGAGATACATCATCTTCTGAACGGATGGAGTTCGGGTTAGTAACAATTGAATGATAGAAAACAATTTCACGGTCAGTATCTGAATGGAGGGAAGATCAAGGATTCTGAATGAGAAAAAAAAATAGAAAAAAAATTACGCACTTTGGGGTTAAAGAAAAACGATATCAATTTCGGTGAAAAAAAAACAAGAACAAAAAACGACGACTACAGGGCTGATTTCGACTCACTGAGTTCATTCTTATGTTCTCAAGGGAAAAAAAACTTCTATCTGTGTGGGAACAGAGAACTAACTGTCGACGCCCGAGACGCGTTTTGTTTTCAGTGAATTCATGAAAGCTGAACACAAATAAGATACACACTGTCAAAGTGTCTTTTGTCGTGTCAAACCCTTCTATTCGGACTGGAAGTGATCATTTGTTGATCAGAGAAGTTTAGGGGAGCCAACTCTTTATTGATTGCATTTCGAATGGTTCAATATTACAAATGTAGTGAAGTTAACAGTTACCTCCCCTGAATTAGGCAAGGATCTTGCTGTTCTCGTTCTTAAGGTTGATAACCGAAATCAGATCCACACTCCGATTCGAACCTCAGTTTGTTAAGAGAAGAGCTGCTCTGTTTTGTCTTTAACACGATCCTTTCAAACAACCTTAAGGGAATAGGCCGTACATTTGGCTTCCACTTGTTCCAATTGATCGAAACTAGGCATGTATGCATTCGGTCATCCTAAATCTGTTCGATTGATTAGTTAAGATGAAACTCATTTTTCCAAAAATTTCAACAATTGTTTTATTGTTCAAGATACTCACTTTTTTGTTCCACTGTTTCCTATAATTGATTGTACACTTTCATAATCCAATCCTGATTCAATTCCCGGTTTTTTTTTTAAACAAAAGACTGTTATAGCTTACTGCATGATGAACTGTTTCATTTATGACGCACCATGATATCAGGAGTTATTTGTAAATTACGCTTTTAAACTAGGATTCTACCGACGTGTCTTCTGATCCCACCGGTTATGGCCCTCTTTGGCTACCTGTTTTTGCTGAATATAGTAAAGAAATTCACATAAATAAAAACATTCAGATAAAGTAGATAATATTATTTGCTGTCTTAAATTGCAGTCAATGTTTTAGCGGAATGTATGTAACGAGATTTGTAATGAACACTCTCACTTTTTTTCTGAAATATATAAACTCACAATGTCTCGACCAATCCATTTCTACGTTTTTCTTTGGGTGTAAATTGTAATGTTCGTAAGAAAAAACATGACAACACCGAAGATAAGATGAAGAGTTTAAATTGTCTGCAAAAAAGTTATGTTTATGACTCGCTTCAAAGTTATAGACAATGATGTAGTATATATCATTGAATGTCTGAGCCGTAAGGTAATTCAGAAACTTACGTGCAGTGAAAAAGTCTATGACTCTACCAAGTACAGTTCATGCTGTTAGGGTTGCAAAGATTGAGCTGCCACACTTAGGTCACTCTGCCCCTGCGAACACATCGTGGGCTAGTGTGTCAGGGGATAACTGGTCAGTGTCCATATCTTACATTTACAACAACAGATCACTTTAAAGGACCTTAAAGGATGATGATGATGATGTTTATGATGATACTGGAAAACGTTCATGGGAATGTATCAATTTCTGGCCAACGGACAGATCATGTACAAGTGTGTCAGCAGTAGTCTGGTCGGCAAACAATGTCCACTTTAACAAAGACACTGTTTCAAAAAATCTAGTATTGTTGCTCATATTCGGAACGTTCCAAAAGACACCTCCAAGTCGAAATAACAGGTGCAGAGACGCTGATGGAACAGAATATTGAATGAAAAACATTCCAGTTGTGATGGAAAAGCTTTTAGATACGTTCTAACCATAAACAAGACAAGCAACACGAGCAGTCGCCCAAAACGCCAAATGTTAGAGGGCGTATGTCATGTGTCCATGAAAGTAGATCTTTCGAAATACAAGTAATAATGATAAAGCAGTTAGAATTGTCGCAGCGTTTCAGCCGCTGTTCCCTCCAGTTACGGTTGGCCAAAGGTACCGACAAAACTCACAGTTGATCTCATAGGCAAGTATTACAGGGTGTATGTCATGTGTCGTGTTAGTATGTGGGGGCTGATGGTGACTCACTAATTGAATGACTCATTTTATTCCAAAATATTTGGGGTTGATTTTTCAATATTACTTTTTCGTTGAAGATACACTTGGGATGGGCATACTCACATATTTGATCAAAGATAAAAAAAGTTACGGAGTAATCCTATTCAAGACGCTAAAAGGACTATAGAAACGTTTTGAGTAAATTTATTGACGAGATAAAAAGTGGTCATTTGGAACTCCTGCAGATAGATAGCCAGTCACAGCCATTTAATTAAAAAGTCATTAGGAGAAAGAAAGTGAAATGGGGTCGATAAATAAGAACAGTGTATAAGAATTCTAACGGTTGAAGTAAGATAGAAAGTAAGTTCAGTTACGTGAGAAACGAAAGAAAGCAGAAAGAAAATAGAAGACAGAATGGTGGGTGATCATGAAAGTTCTAGTATCTGGTAAAAGAAGAGAGTCAGTTAATTTTGTTTAAGAGTTATCGGTAGAAAAAAAAATGACTCTTGTGAGACGGACCAGTGGTTGGTCACTATAGTAGTGGAGTAGTAGACTTGTGGTCAATAGTAACATACTAGCCGAGAAAAAATTTGAACGGTTTACGAATGATTAATCAACCTCCCTCTCTCCCTCCCAACACTCTCTCTGGGTGAGAGAGGATTTGCTTAATCTCCAAACAAAGACCATAGATTATCTCTTGTTGGCTGAAATGGAAAAAAAAAGGTTCGATTTTGAATCCCAACATGAGTTTTGCGTTTTTTGTTCCTTTCCTTGCTGCAGTTGCGATAAAAATACATGCTAAGAAATGCATTATTCTTCGTGTATTCATATATCTCATATATGCCTTCAAATGTAAAGAAATTCATTATCTCTCAGTGAAAGACAGTGAGACTTTTCAAAAACTATTGTAAAGATCAGAAATAATGAATAAGCAGGATAAAAACAGTCAATTTGGGGATAATTCTCTGATTTTTCAGGAATATCTAATAGTTAAATACTTTTTGCTGCGGTGAAACCATAAAAAAAACAACTATAAAAGGAAATCATCATGATCTTTTGATCGTAATATATACTTTCTTTTTTTCCAAGTAAAAGATGAATAAATGAATAATTCTATACTTTAAAAGGCACCAATGTTCGGCTCGTCCAGGGCACTTTGAACCCTTGGGACTACCTTTGTTCCAACATGTCATGTTTTCGTGTCAGCATTAAGTTGAATTGCATCTTCACTATTTAGAATGGCAGTATAGAGTGTATATTGTGGAAAGATTAATAATCAAGGCGTGTGAATCTGAAATTTGGGCAGCGCTCCAGCCTAAGGCGTCTTTTACAGTGTAAGATAATTTAATCCTTCGAAAATAGATTTGTAAAACCGTGGTTCGAAAAGATGAGAGAAAATATTTCCATTGATAAAACAATATCAAATAAGACGGCCTTGTGAACAGGTTTTGGGTACCTATTATTGTAAAATTGAATGAGAATGAACCAGAAGAAATGTAGATGTAATCGCAAGAAAACGATTCGGAAAACGTTTACTTCTCAAATTCAAACCCTCAACAAAACGAGTCTGATCAGTCTCTCAATAGAAACCTTTATGTGACCAAGGACTGTTGGCAGAATGTCATGTTGAGGCTGATCAAATAAGAATTTGGTAAATGGATGATGAATGAATAAGTTTTTTTTCCGCCTTTCGTTTAGCCGTGATCAGTAAAACAGCCTGAATGAAAAGAGAAAGCAAGCCTGAATTCTACTGGATATATACAAACGGATCAATTTTGCAAAAACTTTTATTGTAAATTGAGCCCACCACTAAAATCTGAGGTGGGATGATTAAAAAAGTATTTCGATATATGATGAGGATTAAATTCTTATGTTTCCACTGGTATATGCTATTCATGTATAGTCAGCCAGTCATCTTGAAAAACTTTGGAACTGAAGAAACCTATATTGAAAAATAATTCCCGACTGAGATTTGATTAATCAGTTAATACAAAGATCTACACATACAAAAAATATCTATAAATGTATATATCTATGTGTGTTTGCATGTGTCCATTCGTGAATCTTCATACATGGATGTATGTAAACAAACTTGCATACACTAATTGAATGTGTCAGTGTCTTCGTATTTAAATAGAGCGATTAAAAGCTTAAATTCACACTCTTTCCTCCCCCTTATCTCTCTCCCACTCTCTTTCTCTCTCTCTCTTTCTCTCTCTCTCTCTTTCTCTCTCTCCCCACATATATATACTGAATATGTATATTCAGAAGCTGAAATAGACAGATAAATAGATCTTTGTACTGTTGCAAATTTGGAAGTTTTCAATTGTTACTTCATGGAAGATGTTCAGGCGAACTACTTTCTCTTGTCCGACTTGATCGGAAATGTCCAGGTCAAACTCAGACTGCGATTAAGGTGTATCTAGATTTTTCGATATATCAAGGACTCGTTGCAAATTCTCTACAGATAGCTCCTTCTTGATAACATCTGATATGTGGAATAAACTCCCTTTTGAATGTTTTTCCCGACAAATACATTTTAAAATCCAAAAGAAACGTGTACTTTACCCAATGTTTGTATTTTGAGAGCAAATCTTTTCTCATCTTTCTTTCCTAAATTTCATGTCATGATAACTTTTTTTATTTCGTTTTCAGTCATTTTTTTGTGTTCATTCATTCCTTCTTACCATCTTACTATTTGATGTAAAAAATGACCAAAAATTCTTTCTGGGAGAGAGAGAGAGAGAGAGAGAGAGAGAGAGAGAAAGAGAGAGAGAGGGAGAGAGAGAGAGCATACGACGAATCCTAACAAAGTTCACCCTTCTATTATTTTTTATTTCACGTACCTTTTTTTTTCCTAAATTTTTTAAGTGCTGATGTATTTCAAATGTTTCAGTTGAAGTCAACAGCACTGAACAGCCTCTCACTAAATTTTCATCTGCAAACAAAATTTCGGCGCATTTCATATTATTACAGCGTATGTATCATTGCGCTGGATAAGTCTAAGATCTTTCTGAAATATCGACTGCCCTAGGAACAAACAACACATCATTTGGTATTCTTATTCCCTTACAAGATCGGGTCATTCACGTTTGCGTCGTACGAGTAATCTCCAATTTCGTTTTCTATAAAGGGCACACCCTTTCACAGATCACAGGAAGTAAACAGGTTGGGAATGTTTCGTGTTTTATTGAAATCATTTCGGTTATATTATGGGGACACCTAACTGGTTCCAGTCGAAAGAAAATGAATAAAGCTGAGAATTACTCTCCATAATACTAAACAAACCATACAGTGAACTAAGGGCAGACTATCTATCATCGTAAATCAGTCTGTTCATGTTGCGTTTTTATTATCACGATACAACCATCATTATGTTAAAGCAGTAGCAAATACTGCTACCATGTCAACAGGACGGTATTTGGTAATGTTATCGAACACAACCCCTCAAATTAGGCCGTGCAGGAATTCTCCAAATATATTGCCACAAAAGACGCACGTTTCGATTCATCACAGAGAACAAACAAGTTGGGTTTGTCTCCACTTTTATTGCAATCATTCATGTTACATAGATAATGCGCCATTTCAATAGGAGATTTAATTATATGGGATTTTTCACCTGATTCCACCCAAAGAAAAATGACCATACCTTCAGATTACTGTTCGTGATACCCAAAGAAACATACAGTAATAAAGAAATACCTATCTAACAGGTCTATCTAACAACAACTTGTATTTTGGTCCTAACGATGAAAGAAGTGATGATAATGACTATTCTCAGCATTTCACAAAGTGAAGAATATATCGTCGAAGAACAGTGTGGAGAGACAAAAAAAAAAAAAAAGAAGAAATCTTGAATATAATAAAAACAAAATTTCTAAAGGATTTGCTATTTCAATTGAGTGGACTATTTTAGAAGTATATTCTAAAGAAGACAATCCATTACTTTCCATTCATGGAGCCAGCTTCTTGGAGTGTTTTCTTTGGTCATCATCATCCAAGAAAGTTCTTGAAACGACAGAAATCAAAAAGGAAAAAAACAAAGAAAATGTTTTAAGTCAAATGAACTCTTCCAAATCAAAAAACAAAGAAAAAAATAAAAAATAAGAATAGACAGAATTTTAGTCTACGAAGAATATTGGTTGACGGCGAGGAGAAATGAAGAAATATAAACTGACCATACTATTTCAAAGAGCAATATTTCAATGCTGGAAAATAGACAATATTAACGAAAGTCTAGAAAGGTCACTGATTCGTAGAAGACTAGATTAATTATTCTTTTCTTTTTCCCATAATTTATGAGGCTGTAAATTTCCTGGAAAAAATGAATTAAATGTAATTCACAGTTGACTTTGTTCCTTTGTTCCACATTCTTCAGACAATGACTAAGTATTTGTGACTGCTAAAACAAAAAAAAAAAAAGAACTTACAACGAATTTCAATGGCACCTTTGGTGACCAACTAAGATTCTTTCTTTCTATTTCTCTTCCCTTCATTCCAGTAGAATCTTTTTGAAAGTAACTCAATGAAAGAACAAAGAAAACAGAACGAATCGATTCTCGTGAGATTAACGTTGACGATTCAAATCCTGTTTTTTGTTGGCTGGAGAATGAGAAGATGTTAAAGGAAAACACAATCGTTTGAAGAAGATAAAAAATAGGTAGATGAGGTTTGATGAGTCACTCAATAGAAACCGTCACATGAGCAATACTTTTGGCAGCATGCTGTTTGGAGTTGTTCAATTAAAAGAATCGATTAAGGAGTCATCAATAAAGATGTTATTTCTTTTGCATTTGGTTGGCTAGTGATCACCCCAAAAAGTTTAATTTTCAAAATAAGTTTAACCCTGCCGGAAACAAATTTGCGACCAATTTAACATGAATTTACACATCGAACCCCATAAGACCTATCAAGGGGAGGGAGGTAGGGTTAAAAAGCAAATTTTTCATTTACTAAAAAGATGCACCGAGGTCCCGCAGAAAATTTGGTGTACATTGTTCTAACTGTCCTTGAGTTATATGATGACAAACAGATATTTGGTGAATTATAGTAAGATGTAATACTTTTCTTATTGTGAGCTGAATTCTGGGTAAGAATGACAAGATCAGCTCAATAATAGACTCGAAGATTGTTAATTTGCTCTCCAGAATATGTTCACTGGAGAGTTGGTTAGTGCATAAGTGAATTTATAAGTGCTGACGCCAGCAATGATCAGGGAATTGTGAGTGGGTGTTGTATCTCTCTAATCTTCCCTGAATAAAAGATTTCATAAAAATTACTTAATCAACCCTCGAGAAAGGGAGTAAAATTGAAAGAGTCCCCCCCCTTTTCTCTCTATTATGTAGAATTGGATGGTTAATAAGTCAAAGTAATCTTTTCAAACATGTTTCCATGTTTTTATTGAATCTACAGACAAATACTTTTTCATTGCAACTAATCTCTGGCTGGATACTCTCCAGCAGTGAGCAAATAAATAAACCTGGGAACTGAACTCACAAGTTGCGATAAAAAAATATCAGGAATTAAGAAGAAGGTAAATAGTTGCAAAAAAATTAATAGTGATGATTTATAATACATTATCTATTAAGAAAAATGAATTGGACTGAACAACCATTAATAATAAACGTGGTGCAGTAGATATCTTGGATGGGGAGTGATTTCTAAGAGTTTAATTTGGATTGACGCTTGCCACTGAGTTCGTGTAGTTTTTGTAAGAACAATCATCCGTTAAGCAAACCACCCTCCGGTATAAAAGGCCATGGGTTCATTCATTCCTTTCTGAAATTCATTTTTCATTCTTATCTCCATCGTTAATCTATTAATCACCGTTGAAGAGTACCTGGCCTGAGTTTAGTTGTGATAAAAAGCAACATTAATTAAGATGGAAGTAAATATGAGCAAAACAAAAATATTAATGATTTTTAATACGTTGTCTACTAAAATAGATAATAAAAATCCATTTTTGCTTACAATTTTACCGCTTGTTAATTTTCAGGGAAGTCGATACCAAAAAAAAAGACGAAAAATGCCTCAAACTTGTACAAAAAGTCATTTCATCATCAGAAACTTAGTAATAAAAAGATTGAAGATAGATCCTTCACAAATTTCTTTTTGACGGAAAAGGAAAAGGGAATTCTAATTATCTTTTTTAAAATAGGGTGACGATTTCCCGATGGAAATGGGAATTTTATTTCAAAATTATTTTAGAGTTTTATTTTGTTTCAATCAAAAATTTCGAAAGTTGCTTCGATAAGAAGTCATTTCGACTCGAAAACACTTCATCGAAACAACTTCCACTTTTTAGAAATAATAAATGTTTTTACGATAAAAATTTTGAATGGGAAATTTATAATCAAATCATCTGTTTTTTCAGTTTAGCTCGGGATTGGACGGTTAGAAAAAGTCGTTTAGATAAAATATCGTTCGATGTAAAGGCATGTCCTGCAACAAAGACTCAGCGATGAAAAGACAAAGCTGGATTTACACTACCACAAATCATAAAGTACTGAGGATGCGCCTACATTTTGCAATGTCATAAACTAACCGAAAAAATGAATGAAAATCCTTTCGTATACAGCTGCAATCGAGGGAGCTTCTGGTTTTCATTTTTCGAAGTATTGTTTCCCTCTTCTTAAAATATGAAAAGTATCAATCAATCGAAAATAAATTCCTCGATCCACAACAAAATTTAATCAATTTTTTGTTTGCCCATGGCGATTCTCTCAACAGAATGTTATTGAAATTCATTAGAAACTCTCGGGCACTTCTAAAGATATTGTGTATATATACAACAACAATGCACGGAAGGTAACTGCGGATATTCCTGGATACGTTCCGAAAATTCTTTTCAAATTATGATTATGTAACTGGTTTTATTTTTTCATCCCTACAAAGATATATGTCTTCTAGTACTTATCAAAAAGTAGGGGGCCAAGCTCCCTCCCCTGAGGTCATGAGATTTTAGGCTATGGACCAATCAACCAATTAGTAATTCTGGCACTACCCAAACACACTCTGACTGTCCAAGTCGAAATTCGAACTCGGTTTGCAGTTTCCATTTTCTAACTTCTTGGCCACGTGCACCTCCCAGTGGAATGAAAACAAACATAAAGAACAGCAATCATCTTTGTACGCATTGCGCAGGCGTATTCCAATCGTCGAGAGATAATGCTCCGTCATTAATCTTATTCGCGTCTCTCTCGTTTTTGGAAAGAATTTCGGGCCATGATCATCTGCCGATCAAGGTTGATGGGATGTTACGTCTCGTTGGCGAGGCATGAGAATCAACGAGACTTATTCTGGCATATCTGTCAATTCGGCTCTCATAGAATCCCATCAAATTTACCCGAGTGAAACCTGTGTTAAACGTTGGGAAGGTCCAGGCCGGAACATTTTACAAGTAAATGCAACACACTTGCATTCCGAATCAATACTAAAAAAAAAAAACGCTTTAAGATTTGATATGTGTGTGTGCAATACAACAATATTGAACTGATCGTCACTGCCTGCTAAACGCTATTTGTCTATCAATTTTACAGTTGCATCTATCCATCTATCTATCCATTTATCTATCATAGTATGTTCACACCAATCTATTTATCAATGTATCTTTCTCACTATGAATAAACAATTATCAATCTATCAGTTTCAGTTTGTTCATATCTATCTATCTATCTATCCATCTATCTATCTATGTATTTATCTATCTATTTCAGTCTGTTCACAGCAATCTTTCTCTCTCTGTCTCTCCCTTTCTCTCTCTCTCTCTCTCTATATATATATATATATATATATATATATCCTAGTCCCTCCATATGTATTTATCAATCCATCATTTTCAGACTCTTCATTACTATCTATTTATCTAACTATTATTCTCAGTCTCTTCACTGCAACCTATCTATCAAGCTATATATATCAGTCCAATCATATCTATCCATCGATGTATCTATCACATTATGTACATATTCATATATATATATATATATATATATATATATATATATATATATATATATATATATATATATATATCCAAATATAAACAATGCATGAGTACTTACATAAACACACACACATATGTATACATACGACACTCATGCATACACACTTACATACACACACAGCAAACCATCATAGGTCCACTGCTAAACATGTCAACAGTGATTGTGTTAACGTCTGCCATGTCGTTTTTCTCTATTTCATTTCTGCATCTTATGCATAGTGTAATCCTACTTCTTGGTTTTCTCTGGGGCACAAATATCTTCTCGTTTTGCACCATCTTTTTATCATCTATTCTTGACATCTTTGCAGTCGAACTTGATTTTGTTGCTAAATTCCGTCTTTGTATAACCTCCATGCTATTTTCACTCTGATATATATACAAAAAACAAACATGCCTAAAATTCGAACGTACACCATAATTATTGCAGACCTCCAGGAATTAAGAGACATTCATATATAAACTTCAGTTCTAATCATTACATCATTATCAACTAACTATGATATTAAATGTCTGGAGGAAAAGATTAACATCATCGAATTTCCAGAAGATAAACTACTTTTGAACAAAAAGGAATGAATAGCTAAATGCAGACACAAGAGGACATGTTTTTTTTAAATGTATTCAGACGTTGACACATCAAACAATAACTTTAATTTCAAAAGAAATAAACAACACCGTAAAACGATTTAAACAAATTCAAATACGAAATGCAAAACAAAATACTTAATCTAAAAAAAAATTGAAATATAGAACGCCAGACCAAAATTCTACACCTAAGAATGTGGTATATACATAAGATCTCATGTTGATTCTAATAAGACTCCGTTGATAATCGAAATGAACCGTGAAATGAATATGGGATGAGGTTTCTATATTATATATATATACATATATATATATGTACGAATAATTTCTGTCCTTCCTCAATCCTTTTTTTAATATTATTCTATATATACGTGTGAATATGTGTATGAAAATGATAAGGAGGAATATTTGAAAGCCAGTATAAAATATGCTGTTGATTTCAGTACACTGATATTGTAGAGTCTAACGGGCGTTATCTGTAAGACCGCAGCTTCTCAGCTTCTTGGTTGAGAGTAAAATGTAGCCTCTGTTCTCATCAGTTAAATATCTGTTATGTCACGATAGCTTCAAGAGCAATTTTTGTGTAAAGATTAAAAAAAAAACAAAAAAACAGAACTGTTCATCAACTGTAACATCTTTCAAAGCATTTGAAAACATTTGTAAAAATTTATTCCTGGAATGAGATTATTTTTTCCCAATCGAGTTTTCAAGATGGTGGGAAATAAAAATGTATAAATAATAATTGTATCAAAATATAAAACGAAAAAATGTCGTAGTAAATGAAATACATTCCACTGTGAAACGTTATAAATGTATAGGTGACTTGTATACATCAATTAAAAAGAAAAACTCTATTGTGTGTTTTGTCTTTTTCTTTCCTCCTTTCTCTCTTTTTTACTCATTTATTTCAAGAACTGATTTTATGAAAAAAATAAATATACGTGTGAGCCTAAGCATTAATTATAATCATGGCACAATTCGTCTTTTTTTTTCCTTCTTTCACTTTTCCGTTTTTGTTTTCTAACTTGAAGATGGATTTTCAAAAAATGATAATCAGACACAGTGCGACAAAAATAAATTCTTTTTTCTTTGCCCTCTCTCGATATGGTTCACCTTAATCTTTTCAAATGCTGCTAACCTATTCAAATTCGGCTTTAACATTATTTCCTGGGAAAATCTGACCGTAACTTTATTCCTTTGCAATATCTGGCCATAATATTGTTCCTTTGCAAAACCTGGCCTTAACCTTATTTCCTTGCCAAATTTCGTCTCAAGATCTGGGTTTTTACATTATTTTCTTGCAAAATCTGGCCTTAACATCAGTTCTTTGCAGAATCTGGTCACAACATGCAATTTCTGTCAGTTATAGAACTGTTGACTTTAAGTGGTCACTGTTGCAGTTAATAATTTATTTCAAGTTCAAAAAGAAAGAAGCATATTTTGATTTTGTGGTTAAAGCCTCATCGGGGACATATCAGATGATTTGTTCATTTGAACAGTTACTACACTTTATTCCTAGCCAAGAGTCCGATGATTCGTGCTCTAGATTGACCGTGGAATAGACATGGCAGAAACCTTTACGGATTCAAACAACACATTCTTCCTTTCACTTTATTCGTAGGCTTTATATATTTGCAGGTGGTTATGGAATATTTTGATTCTATCATAAGTAAGTGGTTTTTCCTATCATTTTTTGTGTTATTCTCTCTGAAAGTGTTTTATTCTAATTTAAATCCCACCAATTTATTCCCCTGTGCTAGGATCCCTTTAATATAACCCTATCAAGTTGTTAAATTATATTTGGTTTAGTCAACTTCCTCATATCTAAGATAATTATGCTTATTGGCTTGTTTTCCTAGGTGGCAATATGAATAAGATATCTACATTGGTCATTTTTAGTATATTGATGTGTGAGT
>OY735231.1:46783077-46808077 GCA_963457665.1 Thysanoteuthis rhombus | reverse complement strand
ATGAGTACACTAATTTCAATAAATGCATACACCGGACAAGGGATTCTCATGGGTTTTTCATTACGTATTTTTCCTGTTTCTGCACACGTACGCTTCGGTCCATAGAGTGTGGTAGATGTCCAAAAGCCTCATGAGACCTATTGCTTTCGGTTAAACAACTAACTATTTTAATGGAGTACTGGAATCTTCAACAAGAACGTCTCCCATTTAAGAATTTGAATTGCCTCTAATCAACACGCAACGCACTCATCCAATTACAGGGTGGTTAACATAATTTCGGATTTTTTCCACAACCTTGAAAATTGGTACAGCTGTGTGGTTTTGTCTTCTGAATCATCAGAAAGAAGATGGGTCACATTAAACCTACCATTGTTAAACACTCATTTCATTGTTTTCCAGGTTTTCTTAATTAATCCTTGAACCGAAAAAAGAAATCGTACGCTGCTGCAGCTAGGTTCGCACCTGGGTCCATTGGATGCTAACACATCTAAACACAGACAAGGACACACACACACATATAAATGCACACACACACACATACATGCACACACACATACACACACACACATATATATAGAGAGAGAGAGAGAGAAAGAGAGAGAGAGAGAGAAAGAGAGACAGAGAGATAAAGACAGTGGAAGATTGAAGGGTAGAAATAGAGTGAGAAAGGTAGGTAGACACAGATTTATATATATATATATATATATATATATATATATATATATATATATATATATATATAAATATAAGGAGAGAAATGTATAGGTAAAAAAAGATAAATGCTCTGCAAATTGGTCCATAAGCCCAATCTTCAAAGTCAATCACAAATTTTAGAGATGGTATCCACTCGCTAAAAGGAATTCAAACTTTTGATATAATTTCCTGATCCATCTCTAGAATAAAGTTAATAAATAGAATTGCACATTTTTTTTTGTTCAGATGGTACTTGGGTACACTTTAACAATCTTTTCTTTTGATATATTTTTATATGTCTCTCTCTATCTCTCTCTGTCTTTCTCTCAGTCTCTCTCTCTCTATATATATATGATAAATTCCTTGGAGATAGAAAAACGAACGAATTCACAGCAGTCTAAGAACGTAAAATGCTGCTATATGTAGATTTCACCATCTGATGAAATCTATTGGTCTCTACTTCAGCAAATATCTGTAAAATAGATGAGGACTTTTGAAAATATTGCAAGTTGGCCACATATACAAAAGAGCTTTTTTTTAATGTATATATATTTTAGCAATGGACAAAAACTAATGTATAAAATCCTTGGATTAAAATGAATGTCAATATAGCAGATAAGTACATGTATGTGTAGGAGGGGGCTGTGCTGACCTGGCCCCGGCGTTGTGCTTCCTGATGCATGCAATAATATCTGTAAAAACTATTTTCTTTTTGTAAATAATTGCACATGAAAAATGTTTTTATTTGAATACGTGAACAGTTGATTTTTTCCAGGTTGCTATGATGAGTGAAGCATTTCAAGACTATTTGTCGCTTATCATTGAAAATAATCCCATATCCTCAGTTTGCTCATTCTGTGTCTATATCTACTTTATTTATTTCTCAATGCACACTTTTATATTAATATAATATAGATATATGATACGACAGAAAGTGCATTATTTTACTTTGAAATTCTATTTGAAATGATACATTCATCATGCAATAATGGGAGATCATTTCAAATAGAGTATGGAAGTAAGATAACGCACACACACACACACACACAAACACATATACACACACACATATATATGCATGCATATATATAGATACACACATATGCATATATATATATACACACACACACACACACACATATATATATATATATATCTATATATATATATATATATATATATATATATGTATATGTATGAATGTATGTATGTATTTATACGCGTATGGGTCAAATGACAGCTTGAAGGTGAAGAGAAAATTCAAAAGAAAAACACAGATGTTACACTGTGAATTTTTTTTATCATTACGTGGACAGCTGTTTTTTCTCTAAAAATTTCTCTTCAACTTCCAGTAGTCATTTTACCAACATTGTATCGGATAGCCTCACATCTACTCAACAAATATATATATAAACAAATGATAAAAAAAGCTGCACAACTTTAAACTCAAATATTAAAAAACGTTTTTCAAGTTCTCCTTTTCCCTACTATATAGCTCATGTCATACGTGCAATTTGTCATGCTATATTGGGTATTACGTATATTGCTTTATCTTAACGATGAGGGATCAGTAAACTATTACAAGTATAATAAGTATAACAACAGAAGTAAGTATGACAAAAGCTGTTTGTGTCGTTTCTATTGAATGTTCAAACATTTGAATATCAAATCCTTTGTGTTGGGTTTAATCTCAGTTGCATGATATCATCTTTCAGAAAACTAATCATAAAGAAAACTCCTTCAAGTTGATTCTCTCCCAACATATTCAACCGGAAAATTTGACAATTTTTCCACCTCTTTAAATCAAATCAAGTTTTCCCTCTTACTCTATCATGATCAGTGCAGGACAGGACCTTTGATTTTGGCTTAAAATGTCATCAGTCTTTTCGATATGATTTCTTGTCAATTGATCATCTTGCACTAATACAATTTGCAGGGGGGATTTTCACAAACCTACTTAGTCAAAACATCACAACTGCTCGCAGAAATATCCACATAAATTTTCATGAGGTTTTATTGAATAGTTTTTACAGAAGATTGTCACAGACAGACGGACATACATTTTGTGAATAGTTTGCATTCGCTTGGAGCATGATAGCTTGGTACTCGTAAATCTAAAATCCTAATCCCCATGAAGGCGGAGAGGAAAATCTTCGCAACGTGTATAAATGATAAAAGCTGCTTATGTCCAAGAATTAAGTAAAAGATAGTGGAGCAGTTGTCTGCCGACTTATTCTATTGTCTTTCTTTAAGCGTTAATTTTATTCTTCTCGAGGGAATTTTCTTGGTAGTTTAGTGAAAACGGGAACAGATAGCTTATAATTCGATTAATATCACTGTTATCTGATTTGAGACGTTGGACAAGTTATACACACTTCACCAATAGTGATACACACACACACACGCACACAAATACACACACACACACACTCACTTATATATATATATATATATATATATATATATATATATATATATATATATATATATACACACACTAATCGATAGGAAGTGGAGAATAAGAGGAAAAAAACGAAAAAAAAACAAAGAAAAAAGGAAGATGATAGATTACGTGTCATATGACGAATGTATCCATCACCAATTGAGTGAGCTTAACAGTGCACGCGTAATTCACCTGGAAAGAAGCTCTTCATGACCGACATGATTATCCTGAGCAGTAGTAGTGTTCATTTTTAGATTTACTACAAAAAACAACAGTTATGATGAAAATGAATAGTGGAAAAAATATTCCGTCAATATATACATGTATATATATATGTATATATATGTACTTGTGTACTTGAACAGCAGCCTGTCATTGGAACATATTTGATTAAAATCGAAGAAGAAAGACCATTTTTCGAAGATTCCATTTGAATATTCTTGTTTACGTAGGAAGGATCACGTGTCATGATCTAGTAAGTGTAAATATTGTCCAGAATCGCGTGATGAAATTACCCTTGCAGCAATACTGGTGGCCTCTGTAAAAATCAGGGACTGAACGTTATTCCAAATTTGAATCGAATTCGTTCTGTTTGATACTTACGATCGATACGATGTCGTGACGTCAAGTAACGGGTGTATACTTGCAAAATCCCAGTCGTTGAATACGTTAAAATCGTAATTTATATTGTTCCTAGTTAATTTATTTCATAATGAGGGCCTCTTAGATCTGTTGAGCTTGTGTAGGGATTGAGGTTAATATGAGTGTATTTTTTACAAATAATGCATTAGATTGACAAAGTATCAGTGCCTACTGATATGTGTTAATTGATATGATTAGGTATAGCAATTAAAGCATATGAACATAATCTTACAGACATATTCGATAATATCAACAACAATAATGATAATAATGATATTAATAATAATGATGATCAGAATAGTAACAACAATAACAGCAAAAACCTATGGAAATCCCATCTAATATTAATTTTTACTAATTTTAAACATACATTTTTGGAAATGTCTTGCACGTTCAGACTCATTAGAAGAAAATCAACAATACGCACGATCCAGATTACAAATCCATGTGAAATCAAAGCAAAGCCAACCAAACTTCGCCCCCAAGACAACAAGGTCAGGCTCAACCAAAATACTAATCCATCATAGCACTCAAACACTGATCTCAATAGAAAACAACATTCCCGATCAGATACAAAAGAATTGTATACATTTATCCATTGATATCTTCCCTCTGTCTTTATTCATATATATATATGCATATATATATATATATATATATATATATATATATATATATATATATATATATATATATATATATATATGTATGTATGTATGTATATATATATATATATATGTGTGTGTGTGTGTGTGTATATATTTCATACATATATACATGTACATATCTACATATGTTTTTATGAACACATGTATATATCCTCATATACATATACATATATATATATATATATATATATATAAATAAATACAGATATACACGTATGTACACACAAACATATATATACGCACACATATACATATATATGCATATATACATATATATATATATATGTATATATATTTATATACGTATATATATGTATACATATTTATATACGTATATATATATATGTATACATATTCATATACGTATATATATAGGTATATTTATATAAATATATATATGTATACACATTCATATATACATATATTTTGAAAAGGAATTGGTATACGTCAAAATAATTATAAATATGTTGTTCCATTAGAAACACTTCTTGAACCAACCGCTTGGTTTTTTGCAACGTGAATATGCCAATTTTTTATTTTTTCATTTTGTAGGCTGATTGTTATTTTCATCACGTGAAATCTGAATGTAAGTTAGAAATATGTCCCTAATAAAAATAATGCATTTATAATTACGAATATATACATATATTTATATACATATATATGTATATGTAGATATACAATACAAAGCAGGAATGCAATACAATAAAATATAAAATCCAATGTGTAATGGGTTTCATGATTTTGTTAAGTGCTCGATACATTCAACATAAAACATTAAAGTGATTTAAGGTTGAGCTTGACATATATGAGGAGTAAGGATTTTGCTACACGAAAACTTTCATGTTCCTGTTCTGGCTTCTCCAGGCAAACGATTTGGTTTATTCTCTTTTCCTATTTCGGCCATTTTGGGGGACCTGTGTTTATTTTTCTAGTTGGCATGATATTCCTTTTATTCTATCCATATATACATATTTTCCTTTGTTTCCATTTTTTAGGGTCGATGATTGATTGTTATTTTTTTGTATCATTTGGTGGGGATGCTGTGCTTGTTGGTAGTTATGAATCATAAATTAGGAGAGTATGGTTTAGGTATTTTGGTTATCAGTATGTAGTTAATCTATCAGTTTTTATGGGATATCTTCTCTCTGAGAATGTTTTATTCTCACCAATACATGTTTCCCAATGTTAGCTTCCCTTTTTTTATAACTTCAGTTGTTAATTCGATTATTTTGGGTTTGGTGTATTTCCACCGATCAAAAATAATTATGGTGATCGGATTGTTCTCAGAGGTGACCTGGGAAATAAAATATCTATAGTGGGTAATTTTCAGTACATCTATAAGTGGGTTATTGAGTAATGTTCGTTGATAAAGATTTTAAGTGATTTCGGCATTTTAAGGCCACTTCATTTTTTCCGTTTGAGAACTGAGTTTTTGTCTATTAGCAAAAGTAAAGATTTCAAATTTTCCATAAAGGCATAGTTGACTCAAGGTTCCAATATTCTGACATATCAATGTTTGTTTCAGTATTCTACATTTTACTGTAGGTTTGAGTTTGCTATCTGTCAGTCTTCAATAATATGTCGACATTGATGTACTGTTTTTATATTTTTCATGTATTAATGTTTATATATGGCATGCTAATCTTAGTTTAAAGGGTATTTCATATAATCCTTTATGATATTTCCCTTCTGAGGGTTTTTCTTGGGCTAATATTTCAGCTTGGTGTACAATATTCGATTTGACACATTTGTTCTACAAATGGGATCTATTTTTGTTCGTACAATCGCAATCAGGTTCATTCATACTTCCTCTACTTGCAGTATTTCAAATCACTTTATTTCTATGTTTTGTTATGAATTTATTGAAATAATTTGTACTATGATAGCTAATTTTCAGTTCGTTCGAGTTGAATATTTTACTCAGTTTGTTGTTTGGGGAAAGAATTTTTCCAAGAATAGACTTTATTTCTAGCTTAAACAGTGGTGTATACCAAATGATTTTCCTTTCCCTAATTTTCTTATTATTGCTTGCTATGTTTTACTCCATTGAATGTTACTTCTTCATCATATTTGGGGTTAGGTAAAACGGCTGTTTTTTTTAGGGTTTTACTATGTATATTTCGGACATGGTTGGATATTGTTTCATTTGAGGAATTATATATCCGTCCAGTTTTTACTGATTCGGGGATCTTTTTAATGATCTAGTCTGGATGGTTAGAACTTATGATATTGTATATGATTACTGATTTTCATTTCCATGTTGTTTATTGGTGTTATCATTCAGATTATTGTAACATTTAAAAAATTGTACAATTTCAGTATTGGCTTTGATTTCATCTTCAAGGTTCAGTTTTTTAAATTTTTTTGTGGAATATTTTTTGATCTTTTCACATTTTTACAGGTTGATGTTTTTTACAATTAGTAAGTCGTCGTCCCAGTAGAATCTTATATTTTTTCAGTCTAGTTTCCTGGTGAGGTGATATAAAATATACACACCAATTAGGTCCGACATCTCAGCTGAATCGAGACTACGCATAGAAACATTAATACTGCAGACACCTGTTTTTAGGCCACTGTTCTTGATCTTTGAACAGTTCCGTCTTTCTACAGGATTTGATTATTTATACATCTCCAATATTGATGGTTGTGTAGATTTTTGTAAATTCCATGGCTTCCTCAGAGATTCCTCTGGGTATAGAAGGATAGAAGTCTATAATATCGAATTTTACCACCTAGAAAATAGACACCATCCCAAAAATGTCCTAATTAGGAATAAAATATAAACTGAATCATTCGCTGGAAGAAACACAAACAGGACAGAAGCACAAACTTGTTTGTGTAGCAAATCCTTTCTCAATTATATATATATATATATATATATATATATATATATATATATATGTATATATATATATCATTTATTATTAACTGCAAAATGTGCGGTTTGCAATATATTCTAATATAAATTAATGAAGTTGAAAATTAAATCAATGAATATATTGTTATTGTCCCAGAGTGCCTTTCAGTCCATCCATAATTTGCTTGTCAAAGTGATGTACGATTTCCGGTGAAATAATTTCGTTTTGTGTTTACCCCTGTCCAATCTGACTTACCAGTAATTGTTGAAGCTTCAAAGCTAGATTCCTTTTTCTTATGCAGCAGTAGTTCATGTGTATATCGGTATTCTGAAGTTTGCATCAGGCGATTCAGTCAGACGGACATCTCTATTATATATATATATATATATATATATATATATATATATATATATATATATATATATATATATATATAGCTTGATTCACAAATGTATCATATCCATTATAGAAGACAGTGATATTTTCATTAACTTTAATTTTTTGGAACAGCTCACGATACCACTCTCAGCAGCAGCATTTTAGCTTTTGTTGCTGGGTGTAGACCTTCTGAGGATTCGCCACGCCTCTTTATCGAGGGAGTTGCATACCTAGCATTTTCTGAATCTCGTTACACCATCCTACTTTCTGTCAGCCATAATTTCGTATATGATCTCTGGGGATCCATGTCCTGTCTTTTCTCCGATATTCTGCTGTTTTTTTATCTTTCCATGTGAGGCTAAACATGTGTACACTGCATGATTCTCAGTTTGCTGGTCAATCTTTTGGTTATGTTCCATGTTTCTGCTCCTTAGGTGATTATTGGTCGGATGCATCGGTTGTATACCCTCCTTTTGAAGATTGATGGGGTTTTCTTTTCCTTGAAAGTCAAACTTGCCTTAATGAAAGCTAGCCAACCTAGCGTGATTTTTTGCTTGATTTCCCCTTATTCCGGGGATTTCATGATTATCCGTTGTCTTAGGTAGATATAGTGGTTTACTTACTTCGGGTCTGCGTTTCAGATTTTGATCCTCGTGTCTGAGTCGTCAGCATATTTGTTGTGCATGAGATTTTTTCATGTAAAAGCCATTTGTTATTTTCTCCATCGCTTGATCTAGCATGAAAAGGACAATGTAGTACGCAAATCTGAGCTTACTTAGGTATTTGTCATCTGTTCTGATTTCTTTGCATTCCCTTCCTTTTTTCTGATTGAAAGTGCCCCTAGCCTTTTTGTAGTCTGGTAAATGGACTGCTGTGTCGGTATATATATATATATATATATATATATATATATATATATTGCTGTACTCTAAGATATACGGGGTCTAAACCTTGTTATAGTATTGCATCGATGACTTTGGTGAATTTGAAGGCCTCTTTATAAACATCAAATGCTACAACGAGAGGGGTTCTATATTCTTCTGATTTCTCTTTTAGTTAGTTCTCTGAATGGAGATGGTTGAGTAGATTTTTCTGAAGCTCTCTTCTGAGAGTTCACTTATGGTTTGTATGTTCTTTAGCTCAAACATATTCGCGACTTGGAATTGAGGACATTTTTTTATCGTTGCTGAACTTGTTTTATTCTGTTTCGATCGGTAGTTCATATCTGTTTTTCAGTTCCAGCTTGGATGATTTGTGAGCACTTTTTGTACATTAATTGATTGCAATTTCGTATTGAACATTTTCCTGCATTCTTGATGTTAATTTGAATTTGGCATCTTATTATTCTGTGATGACTTCCTATATTGACTTGATTTAGGACCTGAATGTCTTTACCGGTGTTTCTCTTGTCAGCTCAGATGTCGTCTATTCCGCTCATAGTTTTGTGATTGGGGCTCTGCAAAGTCTTTCTTCGATTGGCTTCCTTTTTGAAAAGTGATTTTGAACCCGTTTACCGTTACAAAAACTACAAAATCATCATTTCTCTCGTTTCGTTTACTGTATTTGAATTTGTCGACGTATTTTCCTTACTTAGTTCTATTCAAGTGTTGAGGTCTCTCATAATGATGTTGGAATATTTTTTGTTTCTTGGAGTATGAAATTCAAGTTGTCATTGATGTCTATCTCCTCGTTGGAGACTGTGAAGTGGGAAGGTAAACTTCAATGATTATCAATTTATATCTCTTCAAGAGATGTACGGTCAAACTGGCTACACAGTCAGAAATTGCTTTGAATCCTACAACCTTTTCTTTGAGTTGTTTTTATGAATGAAAGCCAACACAGCTTTGTTTTCTTTTTTCCTCCCATCGTCCCATAGAAGATGTAAGCTATTTAGTTAATTTAGTTCTTCTCCGGGTTTTCTCATTTGATAGTATCGATTATGTTGCATTTGATGTTTTTGAATTGGGTTTCAAGATCGATTAGGTGCATGTGCCAATGCACAGCGTTGTTTTGTTGGTGATATTCCTGAGGCTTGTATTGGGGTATTTGCAATTCAGAGCACATCATTCCAACCCAAAACAATTGATGTAGCCTTTGGAACTGATGAACAAGCTGGAACGGTCGGTATATTTTTGATCTTATAAACCATGTAGCTGCAAACATTAGACCAACCATTTTCATGAAAATAGATATCAGCAGACATAGAACACAGCGAAGACGAGGATGTCGAAGTATGCCTTGAAGATTAAAAAATCGCACCAGTTGGTAACAGTCACCACGACACTCAGGGAAATACCTTTCCATGCCTGTGGATAACTCACCAATCATACTCAGATTATCATTTCTAAAACGCTGAGAATATCGACCGGAAACCACTACAGACGGAGAAACATTGGATGCTAACATTTCTGAAACGGAATTTATTGATGGAACTCTCTCGTATACCAATCCCCTAGAAGCATTCAAACAAGATTTTGATTCAAACTTCCACGAATACTGCCGGCAACCGTAAGAAAGTCAGGTCAGTAGTATCTAATTGTAGTATCAGTTGTTCAATGTTGCTTATTCTCTGTCCTCTCTATCAATCTATCTTTTTTTGTGTCTCTACTTGAAAGCCATCTTTCCCATTGAGCCAACCCCAAACTAGTCAAATTGCCATTTTAATACTGATTAAAGTCCGTAACTAAAGCGTGTTCGTCGTTAGAGAATATTCTGCTAGAATGTACGGCCGCTGACGAAGCCCTAGTTTCCATCGCAAACGTCCCCTCGAGACTGGGACATTTATTCTTGAACGTTTTTATTCACACTCTATTAGCAGAAGTGTTACCTCCACTCACAAGTCTCAAAGTATACTCAAGTACTTGCTAGGTGCACGGGAAAATTTGTTCTATGAAGAGCTTTTCATATTACCCTTTCCTACAGGGAATCGAACCAAGGGTTTTCTACGCGCGAGACAGACGTGCCAACCATTCAGTAACTGATCCACAGAATAAGCCAAACGTCTGATACATTCCTCAATGGCTTCCACCATCAGATTTTCTTTCCTTTTCAAAAATGTCTTTCTGTTTCTTCTCGATTTCTTTCGATTAATGCTTTGAAAATTCATCTTCACTTTTGGTAAATTCGTTGGTTCTCTCCCCCAAAAGAACATATTTTGCTCCAAGTACCAAGAAACTGCAAAGAAAAAAAAAAGGAGACGTAATTGCATTTTTTCCAGTTTGGGGGAAAAGACCTTGGCTTATTGAGCGAATTCTATCCGTTTTAAGACTTACAGATAATGATACTGCTTATACTATTACCACTGCTAATAATGATGATGCATTTATGTAGAACATTTGACTTCAATGCAATTTGAAAACTAAAACAAAGATGACCATGCCCATAGTTGGAAAAGACGAATCAAAATTCTTTCCGACAACGATTTCCAAGCCGACTCTGTGCTTAAGCATCGTCGACCAGACTTTGTCATCTCGTACCAAATAAAGGGGGGGTCTCTGATAACCGATGAGGCAATCTTACGTGGCCAGAAAATAGCAATGAAACAAAGTGAAAAGATTAACAAATATTATGAGTTATTTCAGGACTTCCCTCAGTATCGGCGTAGATCCCTCCACTGTCAAGTCCTGGACAATAGCAACCATTCTCCAAATCTCAGGGTTCTCCCATCTCGACTATAGCACTTTTTTGATTTTTATTCAAAATAGGCCTATTTTGATGGGCATGGCTCTGACACTCATTTACAACATAAAACGTTTGTTTTGTGTTCCCTTGCCTCATTCATGTAGTTCACTTTTTTAATTTCATTCCTCACAAATATATTCATATTTCTCTGTTTTGTCAGGTTTTTAGGTCCTGGTATGTGTATTCTGAGTGAATATAGTAAGTGATTTCGTTTCTCGTTTTAAGTGTCCTCTGAGCTCATAATTGATGTTTTGTTTTTGTCAATCGTTCCTGCAAATATCTATTTGTTACTGTATTTCTGTACTTTTTGCCGTGAAGTATCCATCAGAAAGCTCTGCTACAATTCGCTTTTACGTCTGAATATTTAATGCGAACAGATTATGTTGTAAGTCAACTCAGCGCAGGAGAAGAGATAGGGATATGAGATTAAAAAGGGATGAAACCATTTCATATGGAAAAGATCAAAAGCAAATAGGAGGCAGAGGGAGAAAATCTAGGGACGATTAAGGAGGTCATAGAGAAAGAAAAAGTATGAACAGAAACAATATGCACAGAACGAATAACAGTGTGATCTTTTTTGTTTCGCTGTCTGTAACACTGATATCTTCCACTTCTTACTTTCAAGTTCGCTAATAACAATACCTCCTCCCCATCTTTTTAATAAACTCTTCCACTGAGGAGATTCCAGTAGTTTCCTGTTTTCATAATTATCATTTAAGTTTCCCTGTGCCAAAAGGGTCATGATTTCCTTATGTCCGATCAGCACTGTTTAAGCACTGCCGTAGATTGATGGTCTAAGTTAAGTTGCCAATTAGGTTACAAAAAGAGTTTTTGATCATGCATGATCAGTAACTTTCCCTATTATCAGTTGGCAAGTTGCATTGGGGTTGCACATACGGTTCCCGAGATATTGAACATGGATAGACCCTGAAGACATTGGTGAATAGATATCACTTCATTCTTGACAGGTAAAACTCGTAGATATCGATGAATGAAACAAAGCCAAGGTATCTACCCGGAACTCGTAGCAGCTTCATTATATTAGTCAATAAAAATAAATGAGTTAGTCTTTGGAAATGGACTTGCATTTAGCCTTCTGTTTCTTTTATTTACAAGATGTTTGCATGTACGTGATACGAAAATCTTGCTTTCTGTAGATTCACCTGCGCTAAAATCTGTTTGACAATCAAATGAGATTCAATCTTTGTTTCTTGTAAATACGTTATTTTTTGCTTTTACTTATCACCACCTTTTCATCTTTTCTTCCTTCTGTATATTTTTCCTTTCTTGCATCTCTTTTTGACTTTCCTTTGCATCCTTTTCTTTTTCCATCTTTTTCTTACTGCAGGTAATCTTTGGTGAACACACACACACACACACACACACACACATACACACACAACGCATATATATATATATATATATATATATATATATATATATATATATATATATATATATTGAGAGAGAAAGACTGATAGATAGTGAGACCCCAAACGTACACACACTCGAAATGCGTTTCATAGGTTTGTGGAATTTGGACCTCGAAGATAATGCTCACCCTGAAACCTACCTCTCACTATTTCTTTCAAAATTATCAGAACATAAAACAGCACACTGGTTTGCAAACTATAACAGCAAAAGTTCATGATGCAAATTTTATCTTCTGGTATTTTTTCTTCAATCTTCTTTTAATTCCTAGAAGGCATAGAAGCTGCAAACAAGAGAATAACAGTCAAAAATAACTTTATAATAATGACTAACCTTTGAATTTCAGACTATGAATAGATGAAAATGGTGACTCATCGGAGCTGTTAGCACTGAGGGTAAGAGCATTAGTTATAACTACTATCGTAGAGCTTTCCAACCTATGTGTCGTAACACTTCAGTGTGTCACCGATATTAACCAGGTATGTCGTGCGAAATAAGCAAAATTCTGTATATCTTTCAGAAGCTACTTTTCCTGACTTAGTTGAACTGTTAGGATGACATATAAATTTGCCTGGGCAAACAAAACTCAAGTGATGTGTTGCAAACAATTTCATTTTTTAAGAGTTTGTCACTAATGTAAAAATTTTTGGAAAGATCTTCACTATAGTAAAAAGAGCCGAGAAATGAACCAGCTGTAACATCGTGATAACATTAGCAATGCTCACAGAATCATCAAAGAAACTTATGAAATGGTGATAGAAAGAGGCAAGTGAATTTATCGTCTGAAATATAATGAACCAGGATTGAAAAAATACTCGTCTTACCAATCCGTGGTTTATGATTGCAAGAAGGCTGACGAATACATTAGATGATAAGACCGAACCCGTCCTTTGATACTATCTCAACAATTATCAAAAATCTTGTGAAATATTGTTCATCAAGTTGTAGTCTTAGTTAATAACCATCCAGGTATGTCTAAAATAGAGTTTTCCTGACTTCTCAATGAAATTACTTACATCATATCATAGTGCAAAGTTGTTTGAGTCAAAGGCTACTTTGGGATCAGAGTTTGCCTTCTCCTAGTCTGGTTGCCAAACAAACAAAAGAGCCAGTGTACCTTACTTTTTATCCATAGCTAAAGGGTACATAAATATAAATGCTTCGCAAAAAAGTGTAACTATGAAATGAACATTAAATTTCACTGTTGGAGTTTGAACTCACCAATTCAGTTTTCTGGATCAGTAACCGTCTGGCCACTTCGTACCCCTTAGCAGCCACTCAAATTCAGAATGTAAATTTCTTCCTTTCGTTATTTAAAGTTATTTCCAACCCTTTCCACGTATATTTCCCAGATGCCCGCAAATATATCACCTTTGTTGAATTCTTTTTTTTTTCAAGGAAGACACTGGTGGAAACTGAAATTGAAAAAAACGGCGATATAGCAACAAGAAAAACTATATATTGTATAAAAAAAAAACGATCGAAAAACAACGTAAGATCCGGTCTGTCTCTGTAAATAAATTTATATACGTCCCTTCCTTGGTTTTTATCCTTGGGGGACGCTGTAGAATGTTATTTGTTTTAATGTTTTTTTTTGTAATTTGCTTATTCAAGCAGTCTTTTGTTTAATGGGGCCAAAAGACTGCAGCCATTTTAAATGGCTAAAAGCAGTCATTTTTTCTAATGGATGGCTTAAAAATGGCAAAAAAAGCCCATGTTCTTTTCAGTATGAAATTTCTACAGTCTTCACAGAAATGATAACATATAATGCAGTTTAAAATGTGCAACCAAAAAGTTCAGAGGATTTTAACAGCGCTCTTGAACCGAATGTTCAAAAGATTTAACTTGCTGCCTTCTGGTAGCAGTCCTTTTTATAACCATGTGAACAAGCGGAAAAAAAGTTGACGATTTCGAAAGAGACAGAGGATACTAAGTGTGAATAAATCTTCATGGTCAAATTTACCCAAAAATCTTTAGTAACACTTAGTACATAATTTGATGATTGCATTTCAGTTAAAACCTGCATTTTATTCCATCTTCAAGTTTCCAAGAGAGATCAAATATGGAAATGAAAGACAATTCTTCAAAATGATTACAACTATTCTTTAAAGAAGTCCTCTTTGTTGTATTGTTTATACGAAGTTTCGGCCGTTTCATTCTACACTTTTGTTCAGGAGTTCTATTTGAATATGATGACGAAGAAAGCTGTAGAATAGATCAGTCAAAACATCGTTTTAACGACACGAACAAGAAAGGGTTCCATCGCCAAGAAAACTGTTGTGAGAAAATGACGCTTCTCAAAACTATAAACAATAACAATTCTTTTCTGACATTTATTAGACAGGATGTTTTGATCATTGTGTGGGTTATACTAGGACTGCTTAGTTGTCTAAGATGTTATTTCTCTCATGACGTTTCGGTCATGTACTTTCTACCGTCTTAGGGTGATATTTTTTATCTTTCTATCGCTTACCATCTGATTTCACTTCCTTCAGAAGAATACCTAAAGAAACCTGAGAACATTCCAAGATGACCGGAGTACACACAGCTGAAACATCATGAAAAGGAACAAAAAACAAAAGGAAGAAACAGAAAGTTAAGAAAAACACCCAATCACGAACGGAGTGTATACGGTCGAAACATTGTGAAATTAGTAAAAGCATAGGTGAAGAAAATAGACCAACTATCATACAAAAAACGATAACATAACACTTTTTTTAGCATATCGGAGGTATTGCCGAATCACCAATTACGTCAATTCCCTTTGTACTGACATAATAAGTGATTAAATATATATATTTATCCGGGTTGATATTCAGGATATACATATAACTGATATAGATGTGACTTTCATTCGTGATGATATAAAGAATCAATTATTCAAATTGAAAGTTTTCTTTTGTATAACATTAATAAATTAGCATTTGCAGTACGCAGGGTCTGAGAAGTAACAATAAATGGCTCAGAAATATTACTGAAGGTATATTCGGCTTAATGAAGAACTGTTGGATCTACGTGAGAAGACTTTGTCCGTGTCAGAAATTAAATTGCTCTCAGTTAACTTTATAGTAGTTCAGTGTACCATGAATTGTATATGTTTGCTTTAATGCCATACCATGCTAAAATCTATCGTTAGTGAGATAACTTACACACAATCGTTTTTAAGTATATATTTGATAGATAGATTGATAGAGAGAACGAGAAATAGATAGATGGAAAGAAATCATATTATCATAATCAGGGTAAGCGCGCAGACAGAGCATCCTCCTTTATGACTAAGTTCAAAATTAGCCATTAAAAGAAAAATTTCTCAAGGCACCATATTTTAGGGTTGCCTCTACTAAACCTTCTGGCTATAATGCATTATTTATGGTGAGAAAAACAAAGTCACAATTTTGTTCAAATGTTAATTAAATTAGTTGAATCACTTATAAAGTATTCCATACATTGATATCATAATCATCATTCTTTTATCGTCCGTTGTTGCACATACACCTTCTCCAAGATCTGCCACGATTCTCTATCATGGGCGTCGTAGAGCCAGTATTTTCTATATTTGTCTAGTTTATCTCTCAATCTTATATTCTTTCGGCCTCGGTTTCACATGTGATCTCTGGGGATCCATGTTGTGAGTCGTGGTGTCCATTGGTTGTCTGCCATTCTTTCAACATGGCCTGCCCATTGCCATTTAGATATTTTGATAGATACTATGAGGTCTTTTTGATATACTATGAAAGGTTTTCTTTATATTGATGCAATTAGTTGATAGACATGTAAATTTTCACTGTTATGAATATAACCATTCGATTGATAAATATGTAAACTTTCATTCGAATTATACTTAAATGATTAATGATTACCTAATAATTTTTCTTCGTATTGATATGATAGATCAATTGATAAATATGTAAATTTTCCTCCTGAATCAATAAAATCACTGAATAAGGAATATATAAATTACCTTCGTAATATGATAATGAGTTCATAAATATACAACGTTTCCATTTTTGGGTTTATTCATTGAATAGGGATTGTCATTGGTGGAGTAATTCTTCCTAAAGCCAGTTTATTCCCGTGGTTGGATCCATCTAAGCCAGTGATTCTAAATGTGTGCTCTCCAGGGCATCTCACTTAGCTCCTAGGGGCGCCACAGGATATACGGATTTTTTTAAATTCAAGGCAATCGTAATTCTATGCATTGTATACTGTTACAATGATACAAACCGACATCTAACTTGCACACCACGAATCAGTCTGTCCATTTAGTATTAAACTTCTTCGTTTTGACGATCAGTCGAAAGGCCAGGTTTATATTCCTTATCTATAACTTAGTCAAACATCTTCAGTACATTTTGGTTTCAATAAATAATCGCAGGTTTTGCGATATCATTGTAATCTGAATCTCCCATCACATCAGTCACTTTGATAATTACAAATGATCTGAATAAAAAAGAAATCTATGGACCTGAATTACATGAATTATGTGTATTTTGCTAGAGTAACCTAAACACATTAACGCAAATTGTTCTGTATGTCTTGCCTCAAAGCAACATGAAAAAATCAAAAAGATTTTGGCACTGTGACGCTCAGGATGAGGAAAAAAACTAGCAGTCTTTGGAGAAGACCTGTGTAACATTTGAATCTTTTCTGGCGATTAGTAATTGTCGTATTAGTAGATGTACTGCTGTGTGAATGCAATCTACCTTTTATAATTTATACAACGAACACAATGATCTTCTTTGTTCTCTCTTCGTAACCATGGACTTTTTCATTTTGTGGTAATAATTTTGCAGATATGAATATATCTTATCCATCATTCGAAATAAGGGACTCTTCCGTTGAAATACTTTTTGTTCCGTTTCTAAAAAGATTATCTAATATAATTAAAAAACAGATAGCTCCCGATTTTTGGAGTTTCAGCACCAAATAACTAACACACTGCAAATCTATCTATCTATCTCACGGTGAGCCTGATCGTTTCACCACTGAATGATGCAGATAAAGGTTATATTCTATGTTATTCTATATATGTGTCGAACGTTCTTTGTGCATTGTGATGGCATATAAATAACTAAAGATCCTCCAGGGCCTCGTACAAAAAATTGCCACCCTCCTAGTTGTGGTTATTGTAAGCAGGGGGAAAAATTATCGTTTTAGATTACCCGATTCATTATTCTTGAAATACCCGAACACCATGAATGTAAATGCAATCGTTCAATATTTCTTGACTAAGGGTGCCATATAAATCCATTATGCACTGAGGGCACCATGATTTAGGATATTATTGAGTTTGGTAATCGCTGTTCTAACTTGCTGGCTATTCGATTAGTGATCACCTTGAGGAAATATCCTTGCTTATACAGTCGAGTAAACCTGTGGACAAACCTCTTTTGATTTTTTTATCCAGAGATATGATGATGGCACTGGGATTTTGCTCTGCTTGAAGCTCTTGTTGAAGATTTCTGCTAGTTTCCTAATTATTACATTACCTGCGTCTTTGAGTAAGATTACGGTGACGTTATCTGGCCTAAATGATACGAGCTGTGATTATATAGTTACGTTCAGAATGGTTGACTTGAGGGAGGACCTATATCACACATTGGATTTTAAGGATGATTAATGGTAATGGTAAAATTATCCCTAAGTAAATGTAATCCATCTTCTATTCCTTATGTTGAGACTTGTGTAATTTTCTTGGTTATCTGTCCATAACGATACATTTTTCCACTTAAAAGTAACAGTTTTGCTCATAAAAGAATATATCACACCAATCATCTTAAACAATGGACACATTCACAGAAATGATGTTTCAGTTTCCTTTCTGGAGGAATAAACTAATATAATTCAAATACAGGTGGTTGCCACGTTTCGGAAAATCGTTTTTGACTACTTTTAACTTTTTGAGAAAAAAACACACAAAAGCTAACATAGCGTTCACCATTTATTTTACAATGAATCATTATAGAAGCAGCGCAAAACCTCTTTCTCCTGATTCTACATCCAGGCCCCTGCACCTTTCACTCCTACATCTTGAAATGATGAAATCTGACATACTATCCTAACCATCATGGAGGTCTGTAAAGTTAAAAAAATCCCAAGTATAAATTCTTAACTCTTCCTTCTTGTACAATATTTCGACTTGCAATTTTTTATAATAAGAATGCTCTACGAACGGATAGCAGGGAAAACCTGTAAATCAGTGACTTTTTTTTCATATGGATTTAAATTGTAAATCAATAAATAGTATCACTTTTCAAAAGAATTTTTAGAATAGACAAAACTTTCTGATCTTCAATCCATATCTTCAGGGATACATTGACCCTAGTATAGAAGTAATAATTATTTGATAAACTAGAGCATCTTACATCTAATTTTAAAGCGTATCAAAAGCATCTATCCCTGCATTTGCAGTAAGATCTTTCCTGATTGATGGCCTACGTACACCAAGTCTGCACAATAAATTCTTGTGATATTTGAAAGAGCTGGAAACTTACCAAACGGAACTTGTTTAATACACACACACACACACACACACACACACATACACACATGCATACAAATACGAACACAAAAACACGCGTATAATTACAAATAGTTTAGGATCTTGAAGAAAAAAAAACATTTAGAAAGTGCACTCATTTGCCAACGGCATCGTCAGTGGAGGTGATTAAGCGTAAATCAATCAAAAAGTTTAATCATTCTCTCCGAGGCGTTTGACCAAATTTCATGGTGGAAGTCATTTAGAGATATCCTGTGGACAGGTATGTATTAATCACAGTATGATGTGGTTTTGCTATATGATTATGATGTAAAAGGACGATTATGCAAAAATAAAACATTTTTTCATAGCCTATTGCCAAACATTTCATTAATATTCATTGAGAACTTTTTGAGATATCATATAAATAGGAAACCTTCGGAGACAGTGTGCGATGTGTATAGATAGTTTCGATACAAGAGAGATATACGCATGTATATATGTCTAACCAATTTTGATCCCAGCCCAATACACAGCCTTCCACCAATTTTGATTGGGATCGATTGAATACTTTTGAAGTTGGTGTGTGGACGGACACGACGGACACGACAGGGTACATATAATTCTTCAACTTTGTTGGCAGAGGTAAATTTTATCTTTGGTTTATCTTGGTTAGAAATTTCACTGTAAGGATGCGTTGATGACAATTGCAACAAAGAAACTGAAGAGCGAGAATAAATTTCTTTAGAGAGTGAATACCAAAAAAAAACAAAAACAGTCTGGGTTCGGAATAGAGAAGGGAAGGCAGGGAGAGAGAGAGAGAGATAGAGAGACAGAGAGAGGGAGAGAGAGAGAGAGAAAGAGAGAGGGAGAGAGAGAGAGTTAGCTATCCAATGCAGAGAGAAAGAGGGAAGGGTAATCCATAAAGGAGAGATTTAGAGAGAGAGAGAGAGAGAGAGAGAGAAAGCGAAGAGAGAAAAAAAGCAGAGAATGAACAGAGAGAGAGAGAGAAAGAGACAGACAGAAAGAAAGAGAGAGAGAGAGAGACAGAGAGAGAGAGAGACAGACAGACAGACAGATAGACAGAGAGAGAAAAAGTATCCGAAATGGAGCGTTGAAAGAAAGGGAGAGGGGGAAGATATGAGAGTCGAGAGTCGAGAGTCGAGGAAGAAACCTAACCTTAACGAACTTTTGTCCGATTGTCCGTATCTACAGACATTATTTCATCACTTGTCTACGGACATTTCCGGCCATTTCCCTGGAACGTCCCCGAGGAAAACAATAGATAAATAAACATATAAATAACCATGACATCCAAACATTATGTCGCTATTCTCGTTCCTGTAAATCAATAAATCTAATTATATAATGAACAATGTGATTTTCTTGGTTCTCAGTCCGTAACCATTGACTCTTCCACTTGAACAAGTTTGCCGATAAAAATATCCACTCACCCACTATTTCGAACAATGGGCTCTTCCACTGTAACCGGTTTATTTATTTCCCTTTCTAAAAAAAGGGATTTTGTTCTACAGAAAACAACTATAGAGTCAGTGCAAAACTTTTTTGTGTTTCGTCAACACCCTAATCTCTGGTATACCTCACCGAGATCCTTTGGAATGTTGACTGGTCTATAGTAACGATGCAGGGAATATAACTGTATGAATTACTGGACTTGTTCAAGAATTCAATTCTTTTTATTCACTCAATTTACACCATTCCACATTACTTTTATAGAGGACTTCTGGAGATACTATGTGGACAGACAGACAGGTACAAATGTTTACATACGTCTCTTTTAACTTCATTGGCAGAAATAAAGTCAATCTAGAGAACACTCAGAAAGCACATGTATCTGGCAAAACCACACCCTTTTAAAAACCGAACGGAAATTACGTCATATCTTGCTACAATGCAGGGCTGGTGGGAGGGGGGCAACTGTGTGAGTTTTAATTTTCCATTCTTTTAACATTTGTCTTAATATACGAAAATCATCTCTAAATATAAAAAAAAAATATTGTGGAATCAGTTCAAAATACGATTAACTTTACCTTATATCGTCTTCTATCCTTCAACAAAATGACATTAAAATGCATCGAGTATTTCCAGTGATGTTGTGTAGATAGACAGATTGGAAAAGACGATCAAAGAAATATGCTTCTTCCAACAGGCATAGGTTATAAAGATAATACACTAAAAAAGCACTCAGGGGTAGCCTTCCTCTGTCAACGCCATGGTCATGGAGAGTAATTGTGCATGGACCCACCAAAAAATAATCATTTCTTCCATAGCTGATGTCGACCCTTCCATAAAATGTAATTGAAATTCATGGAAAACTTTCTGAGATATCATATGGAAAGTCATGAGCGAATACAAAATTAATGAAAAGGAATAGAAAATATTCCATTATCAATGAGAATAGGTAGGTCCACCCCAAAATCTAACCAATTCTTTTTTACCCCATCCGCTTCCACTGAATTTCATTGAAATTCATTGAGAACTTTTACTGATTGTGTGTGGACAGACAGAAAGACATAAAGACAGACAACACAAGTGAATATATATTCTTCTTGTAAGTTCGTTGGCCGAGGTGAATAAAAATAAATTATAGAGAACACGGAAAAAAAACAAAAAGAAAAATTCTGACAGTTCGTCTTAGTGGACACATTCTTTATCACCGATGGTGAAGCAAAAGTGGAAGCTTTCATGGTGAAAATGGTGTTCCACAATCCGGACTGGTTATTTCTAGTTGTTAACCATTTTATTTATTTCCTTTTCTTCCCTTTTTAGTGTCTAACTTTATTCTTCTCTTTTGGCTTATCTCAATTTTGTCGCCTTTTTAAAAATGGTTGCTCTTTCTCGCCATGTCATGTTAATTCTTTTTTTATTGATGGGTTGTAATTTTATTTTATTTCTCAGACGTTATAATGGTTTTTCTTTTAAACTCCTCTCTCAAGTCTGTCTTTTTCACTTCTTTTTGATAAGTATTTTCATTGCCGTTCTCTTAAAAAAACCCAAAGTATTTGTTAGGAATAAGTGACTGTTTTTCCCTCATTCTTCTTCTCTGTCATGCCGCCATCTTTCTTTTACGTTTAAATGTATCTCGGTCTTTCCTTCTCTCCCATTTTTTCTTCCCTTAGTTTCTTTCTTCATTTTATTCCCTTTATTTCAGTTTTTTCTTTTTCTGTTTTTTTCTTTCTCTCTTCCTTTTGACCTTCATTCCCTAATGATTTCTCCCTTTGTTTGTTTTGTTTTTATCTAATTTTCCTTTCTTCCTTCTTACATCTAGAATTTTTTCCCCCCTTTTTTGTATGAAAATCTTTTCATTATTACATTCTTTCACTTCCTCCATTCCTTCACTCCCTTTTATCATATCCAAATTTTCTTTCTTTCTCCGAGTTTTTCTTCTTTTTCTATGATAGGGTGTTCGGATCTCTTTATTCTTTGTACCTTTATTTATTTTCTTCCCTTCCTCCCAGCATTTCTTCCATCTCTATTTGTTCTTTCTGCCTTTTTCTCTTCATTCCTTCTGTCCTGCCTCCATCGTTTTTGTCACCAATCTTTCTTTCGTTCCTTTCTTTCTCCTTTCTTTCTCATTTTTTCTTGTTTTTCCCCTCTTTCTTTCTCATACTGTACTTCTTCAAACAAAAGAAAAAGAAACTTGTCATTTTTGAAGTTGTCGAAGCTAAAAGACGAAGCACAAGGGAAATCAAGAACCGTGTATTATGCAAATGACCCGTTGTCTGACTAACCCTCAAACCCAACCCCTTATACAACAAGCCCCACGCCATACAGTCTTTGAAAGCCCAAAACGTTACATCATCTTCAGGACAACCACAGATGATTGGCTTTCGAATGAAAACAATAGCAGGTCTTCCAAAATAAGATATTGGGATTTAGCATTCAAGGACATCCTAGATATTACCAACAAAAAATCTATGTAAGTTAAAAAGATATACTCACAAAAATTGTACTTGGTTGAGTATATCATTATTAGTCCATTCAACCGACAAAGAGAACCACGTTCAATGTTATGCTCGAATCCATGCGTCATCCGATTCATCAAAAAAATGGCCTTGTGCCAAACGTCTTTTTTTCTTTACTTCTAACTTTCTTATAATTTACTTCTATAAACAAAATGAACATATATGAAACGTGTATTATTCAGATGATCCAATGTCTGACAGACCTCCCACAAACAGATACATACATCAGATGGTATATTCTTCCTTGAATCATAAGCTTCATTGAAAAAGATGACTTCGTGTCAAACGTTTTTTTTTCTTTCTTTCTCACATTCTCTCTTTCCTCCTTATGATTTACTTCTTTAAACAAAATAAATAACAAGAGAAACGTAGATTATTCAGATGATCTATTGTCTGACTAACCAACCACAGGCAAAACTATCTTCGAAGCTACATCTTATACCTTGAGTCATAAGATTCATCGACCTTATGCCAAACTTCCATTTTTTTCTTCTCGTTTTCCCTTTTTTTCCTTGTGTTTAATTTCTTTTGACAAAATGATTAAAAAACATGTATTTTGAGATGATCCATCGTCTGATTGACCAACCATAAACTGGAATATCTTCAATTAAAAAGGATTGCCTTATGTCAAACGTTTCTTTTTTTCATTTTTTCTGCCTCTCTTATAATTTACTTCTTTAAACAAAATGCAATTGACCAATTGTCCGTCTGACCCACCATCCATCAATACACCCCCCCCCCGGTCAGTCGTCGAAAGATGAAAATGTAACATCGTCTACTAGACAGCCATAAATGTTTCTATTCTGATTGAAAACGAATGCTATTCTACTGAAATTAAATATAGTGATTTAACGCTCCAGGAGTTTTTACATACCGTGAATCCCCATTATTACTCCTTAGGGAGTGCTGTTATAATGAATTTGCCGTTATAGCAGGTGAAATACAATATGCAAATAAAAAAAGAATGCGGCAAGCAGATTATCTATTTACCTTTTGAGTCACCTAGGGTAAACTAAAGTCTTTTAAGGATGTAAAAACAAACTCACCGTTACAACGCGTGTCTCATTGAATAGTATTGTTAGAAGAAGTTCTATTTGCTGTATTATCCACAACAAAATAATCAAGAATAAAAGTAATATTTGTCCAGGCATATCGATGTCATGTTTCCCAAATAACAAATAGGAATACAGGGTGGCATGAAGGTCATGAATCGGATGTAAACAATCATAATATTTTCTATTTTGATTCGTTAGTCCTCTTTTTGGATACATAAAGGATCCCTTGGGAATTCCTTATGAGAAAGTACACAACTGAGCAACAAAATCATAGAATATTTTCTCTGAATACTCTCAATCAGTAAGAATAACTCAAAGGTCACTTCCTTGTTATCTGAACGTGCGGTCAACATCATGTAAGTCCGTGATTCGTCGTATGGTTGTGCATTTTCCAGAGTTGGGCTCCGTTACTGACCAGCCGCAAACAAGGAAACCATGTTCAGTACGAAATGCTGAAACTAACATACATGTACAGAAGAGTGAAGACGGCAACCGTGCTATACCAACTTGGCAGCTTTCTGCTCAACTTGTCTTATCTCGCTGACTACCTCAAATGACTTCGGGTTATTTGAAGGATAAGGACTATGGTAACAAGTTAAGGACTATTCATGAGCTAGAGAATGATTCCTTGGGATAAATATGTGGCTTACGGCCAGATATCCGTCGAAATGATGTGCAGAATGT
>OY735231.1:46753077-46773077 GCA_963457665.1 Thysanoteuthis rhombus | reverse complement strand
GAAAATGGACTATATTGCATGAATGGACAAAAGATATAACAATAGAGAGGAGAGAATGCGAACAACTACTGTGCCATTCAATGTCCAATCTGTGTTGCTTGATCTCATCGATGAAGTGTCCCCTTTTATTTGAAACTGTTCATCAAAACTGTCATTTTCAACATCAAAATAGATTTCTACAGGTTTCAAGTTATTCTGGCTGGATGGCTAGACTGCTATGTATGTATCGCGTGTACCGAGCGAATCAATGAAGCTAGATAGCTGAAAGACTCAACGTTTATTGATAGTTTCGTAAACGTCCTCTTGGTTAGAATCCCCACGAATAGATCTTCATTCTTCATTTACAATGTATGTTAATACTAAACTTGACCCTTAGTTAATGCCCAAATTTTGAAATTCAGAATTTTGGGTTACATTGGCCCGACAAAAGACAAGAGGTGTAACTTAAAAATTGTTTTTGATTGACTGTCCCCAACACAACATGCTGCCAAAAGACTTTGGTCAGAAAACCAGGCCTGATCAATGTATTCATCAAACTGACTGATTTCTTGTTCTCTCAACACAGCGTTTCAGCCGATCTAATCTTTTGCCTTCCTGTGTTGCCTCGAATGTTTGGGTCAATTCATTTTTTCTTATTCACTGAAATGCCGCTTTTGGTAGTAATTAAGCTCGATGTCAAGTTGCTTACTATTCATAGAAGTGATATCACAATTATTTGTAAGTTAATAGAAAAAAAAATTGACTGCTGAATCCTTAGCAATAAATAAACCAAGAGAAATAACCATAGTATGAAATAAATTATGGAATGAACACGAAAGCAGACACTAGATATTTATTAAGTTGAAAATCCGACTGGGAAATTGCTTTTCTCTTCAAGGTATAGCATTTCAACGACATAGCGCTTACAAAGATTCCATTGAAATGTATTGGTTTTGCTCTATTACGATAAAAAATATTCATACATGCAAAAATCGGATATTCACAGCATGTTTAAAATCTCGACAGTAGAGTTTCCATTTACAATGTACGTTAATGCTAAACTCATCAGACTGCCTCAGTGTATGTATGCAGTGTATTATCTGTCTATTGAATTTGGTGTGCTTTTGATTACGATTGTTGGTTTATTGTTCTTCTCTCTGTTGTAATTACTGTAAGAGTAAACATGATTTGTTGCTCTGGTTGTATTTTATTCACCAAACTTTGATTATTACATGCTGGCGTATAAGTCGACCCCAAAACTAAGTTGTTTGTTCAGACTGATAACATTTGCTGGATAGGCTGTCTCTCCAATATAAGGCAGTATCAATTCATATGATATCAACATTCATTCGGGAAAATATTTGATGAAAAGTCGACTTATACGCCGGAATATACTGCACATGGATTGCATGCATAATATTCCAGCATTTCGGATTGTTTTCACCTGATATGTATTTCAATTTATTGCAAATTTCCGTTTTTTATCGAAACTTAATGAAATTTGGAGAAGGCCCATCATGGAGCCGAGACTCTTTCCACTAAAACCCCACATCTATAGCTTCACGACTACATGGCTTCTGGATAAATAAGAAGAAGAATGAAACGTAGGCGTTTATAACATGAGTGATCACAGAGACAGTGAATGAATTCTTCCAGAGTTTTCCATCTGATAATTGATGTTGCATACTGGTTGGAAGGCAGATGGTGATGTGGTTGAGAAGAAAGGCAAATATTGTTTCAGGATAAAAGATTAATTAGAGAGTATGACGAATACACAGATGTGTTTTCGAAGAGCGTGTTTGTAAAATTAAAGACTTACATTGAAATCATCTTGCAACTTTTTGCCCACCGGTAAACTAATAATTTCGGAGGCAGATACAAACGAGAAAAGTACGTGTGACTTGCAACGGTGCACGTTCAAAGTTCTTGCTGCTCGGTAAGGACGAGGAAAATGAGATTTGGAGACTTACTGAGGAAGACTTTCTTACCCGCCTAACCACATGCACAATAGCGCCCGTACATGCACCAAAACCTACACCTGCGCACATGTGCTCTGACAGGGAAGCATACAAAGGATAAAGATAACACACATACACAATCACACACACACACACACACACACACACACACACACACACACACACACACACACACTTCACACCCGTTGCTACATTATAGCCTGTATATATATATATACAGAGAGGTAAAGCAGTAATGCTATGATAAACAGCAAGGTTTCACATAATACATTCCTTACAACCATTACATTCTCCCAACCCTGTAACAATGGAAATATGTATTCTGTAACAACCTTAAATACACAAAAATCTCCACAAGTTCTACCACAAACACAACTTTAAACATTTTTTTAAAATCGGAAATATCATGTACCTCTTGAAATCTAATAAATGCAAACTGTAATATATAGGCAGACAGAACCAATGGAACGTCACTCCTAAACCCCTGACTTCATTTCCAGGAGAGATGTTCGATCTATTATCATCGGGAAGATGGAAGGATACAACTCTGAATAGGACTAAAATTCTGGAACTACATGAAGATGTGTGGAATAATGAACTTGAAAATCTCTCTTAAAACAGACTCCATAACCATAACCACACTGGGCTCTAATCACATAATCCTCTCTAACTCTCTCCAATTACTCTATTCCGACTATCCTTTTACTTACTATTAACACTATACTTTCACCCCCAAAATATATACACCCACTAACATATCTCTGGCATCACAACCATAACACTTCTCAATACATATATTCTCTTATTTTCCACAATAGCCCTCCCTATAGAATCTGGACCCATGCCCATACATGATTGATGTTACTAACTTATCTCACCCCATCCATAGCTAACTTTCCTTTTATATATATATATATATATATATATATATATATATATATATATATATATATATATATGTATGTATGTGTGTGTGTGTGTGTGTGTATAAATTGATTATTTGAAATATTTCATAAATAACCCCAACCAATTGATGTCTACGTATGATACACTTTATGTGTTCTATTTACAGGTCTCTGACTCTCCAAAATATAAATAATCACCATTTCCAAACTAAAACTTGAACATACATTACACATAAATCCCCTCTAATCTATACAGTATACCACTTTGATTATAACTAAAGACAGTTCAGACCCCGTAGCTCATCACCTGGAATTTCGATTATTATCAAGCATTCAAAAAACATTCAATCCTGTGATATTGATTTTTAAAAAATGAATATAGACACAATTCTGATAATCTTCCCCTCATTTCGATCCCTGAAAGTAGGAAGATACACATCCTGTTTGACTTTGACCCCTAAGAGTGGATCCCCAAATTCTGTGTTTTTGAGAGTGTGCCTTAACCATACGATATAAAAACATACACTAATCAAAACACCGTCGTCCAAAGAATCCATGTACAACCAATAAACATTGTCATAAGTTAGAATATGCTTTCGCCTCTTTCTGAATAAAGAACGTCACATTTTAATCTCCGAGGATTTTAGTAGAGAAAAGAGAATCAAAATTTCATTTCATTCCGCCATCAAAAAGTATCTATACCATCGATGGATGATTTGAAACCCGCCTAAAAACATTTTGGGCCAATTTAAAAGAAAAATGCTAGAAAGCATTTCACAAAGATCCTTCCGCTCAGAAAATTTTATGGATTCATGTGTTAGTTTTGGATCGCTAATTATAATAACCACCAAATGAATTACCGGAATAAATCTAAGAAGATAACTTGTAAAAAATAGTGTTCAATATTTAAACGCAAAAAGATTAGTATACAGTTAGTTGGCTTGTTAACAAACGTAGAAAAAAGGACAGACAAAAAGGTTAAGAATTATAACAAGTTTTAATTCTCATTAGAATTATAAAAGGAAAGGGAAGAGTTTTCTACATATACTCAGATGTTTAGAGAGGTCTACCGCGATAAGGATGAGGTGAAGGGAAGAATAAAGGAATTATTGGTCATGTAGATTATAGCCGTTATAAGGCTTTTTTTTGTGAAGTCTGGCCTAACTACATAGAGAGTGCTTAGCTTAGTTTGAGTGTGTTCCTTAAGATGAAGAGGGTAATTTATTTGGAGAAAAAGGATCGATTACATGGTTGAGTTGTTAGTACAGAGACTGGTCCTAAGGGCAAAATGGTTAACTTCAGATTGGCCAAGAGGTCAGCAAAATGATACCAATCTTAAAAAAGAGGAAAGAGAAAGAAAAGGTTGCTGGCAACAAGTGCCGGTGCCAAAAGGCGTAACCATCTAGAAGTACCGACGCTAATAATCTCAAATACCTTAAAAATGAATATCAGTTATCTTGTTGGTTGTTCTGTGTGACGTCAAAGAGAAAGCAACAAAGGATGAACCATTCCTTTATGTTTTTTTCAGTTTTTGGTAGAAATTAGACGTAGAACATTGTCAAGGGCAGATAATTATGAATAAGTCTAATTTTCAGGGCTAAAAACTGGGCATTACAATAGTTTTCTGATAAGCAAGTGTACATATATAGACATACGGACTTTTGGTTAACAATAAGATATATTTATGTGTGTGTATGCATGCATATGCACGTATTATTCCTATATGTGTCTACGTATGATTATATGCATATGTGTAAGTATATCTATTAAGGTTGCACATGTGTGTTGACGTATATGCGTAATCGAGCATATAAACATGTGTATGATTATAAATTGCGTTATATTACATAAAATTGGGATAGTTTCCCGTCGTTACACGTTTGAGGTATCACTTGAACTAGACAACGTAAATAAAACTAACAACTAAAAACATATATATGCAAAGTTTCCATATTACCTTACTAACAACTTTGATAACTCAGCATAAGGTGATGATACAGAGTGACAGCCAGTAACCATGACAACCTAATCTCAAGAATACCTACACCCCTTGACCAAAATGGCCACCCAAAATACTAACAATAACTTTTACTAAAACCAAACTATCATACATTTCTTCCAACAGTCCTGATACCAAACAGACACTTTACAGTGGCTTCCTATAGACTTTTATCTTACTTTTCAAAGCTAAACATTCGGTGTTAAATTGGTTTTCTTTTACAAACCAAACCCTTTTACGACTAAAAAGTAAAGGCTTGCTACTAAAATACCAGCCAATTAATTTGTCAATTAATTTATTGCCTGATAAAGTCTCTGTATACTTCCCCCCTCATTTCTGATCGTTCATCTATCTATCTTTCCATCTATCTCTCAATATTCATACGTATATAGAGAAAAAGCCATTCATAATCATTCTGTCATACACCCACTTTGTAATAGCATATTTATCTGTGTTCGAAGAAATGAATACAGAAGATATTGAATGTGAATACAGAAAATGGAGATTTGGAATTAAATCCTTTAATTCGGCATTTACAGGTTCAATTCATACAGCAGCCATATACACACATACACACATACACACACACACACATTTATATATACATATATGTGTGTGTATACTTGCATTTGATAATTGCAGAGACAATTTACTTGGAAAGATATTTAGTCCGACACTGAATTTAATCAAACAACCAACCACGTGAATGAATAAATAAAACCAGCGATTGTTTATTCATTAAGGTGGTCACCTGTTCGGTTTGTTACTTGAATAATTCCATATATATATATATATATATATATATATATATATATATATATATATATATATATATATATATATATACACACACACACACACACACATATATACATATCAACCATATACGCATACATACGAACATTTTGAATATATATATATATATATATATATATATATATATATATATATATATATATATATATATATATATATATATGTGTGCGTGTGTGTGTGTGCGCGCGTGTACGTCTATGCATTTCTATTACAGGAATATATTCTATTTGAAATATCAGATCTTATATTCCAATAAATATATATATATATATATATATATATATATATATATATATATATATATATATGAATGGTAAAAGACAAAAAAGCTTATTAAAACTTGTAGCAAGTTTAACACATATCCTCAAGGCGATTGATTGATCCGTCCCTAATTTTTGTTGAAAAACTGTTTTCTTATCCGAAACGGAATTGGAATTGGGGGTTATTGCATTAATGTAGTGGTAGAGAAGATCATATGATTGGTTTGTAAGGACAATCTCTCACGTGGGAGTTTTTTTCTTTTCGTTTACACTAATGTGAAATACATAGAACGTTAGTGTTTTGTTTAATTGCTTTCAGATTTACATATTTTTATAAATTTTAAATATGGTAGTGTGTAGTTTGGATTAATTTTTAATTATTTCAGTAATCGATTATTTTAATTATGTTTATTTTTTATGACGGTGTATAGGACCCTTTTTGTGATCGTAGTCGTTTAAACTTCTAATTTCCATTTTTGGAGTCTATACAATTGTTATGATTGCAAAGGTATCAAAATTATACTCGAATCAAAGTAGTTGTTGTTACTTTGGATAGAGTGTAGATTTCCATTAAGCCAGAGGTGTTGGGTTAATTACTGGGAGTATTAAGCCATTTGAATGTAATTATATATGTTATATATTGTATTTACTCGTTTTATGTGGGTAGTTTGAAAGCATCCTAGTTGGTAGGAACCTTGTGTAGTCGTTTATAATTCTCTTATTGTGTGCACTGTATTTCTTGGTAGGTAATGTTTGTCGCAATATGTTAATATTGAATGAATTCAATTCAAGATTTGAATTGATGTAATTCATCATCATCATCATCATTATTATTATTATCAATATTATTATTTTGCAATCTCACACCAGTTGCCTGGTGGTTACTGCTAGAGTTAGAGTGACAGCAAGTCTCCTCAAGTCTCCAGCCCTTTTCTCCTAGTTCTCATAGGCCACAGTAATACTGTGGTGTACAGTTTCACACCGGTTGCCCAGTGGTCATTGCTGAAGGCTGAGTAAAAATAAGTCGCCTCAGGTCTTCAGCCAACATCTCTTCTCTCCTTCGGCTATCATGCCAGTGCTGTGGTTCACATTCCTGCTTTCATTTCCCTCCCTTTGTTAGGTCACTGTTAACAATTAGTGTTGCAGTCTTTATATTTCTAGCACTTTCCTCAGTATCCGTGCAGTTCCTAGCAGTGCTGTGGTCTGTACAGTCTCAATCCTTCCCTCTATCCCGATCTCCTCCAGTCTCACCCTCAGTATCGTCAGGACAGTTTCTAGTGCACCAACTATGACTGGCACTACCCTGGCTTTCATGTTCCACATCTTTTTCAGTTCTCCCGCTAGATCCTGGTATTTTACCAGTTTTTCATTCTCCTTCCTCTTTACTCTATGGTCTGTAGGTACAGCCACGTCTACTATTTAGCAGGTCTTCCTCTTCTTGTCTACGATCACCAAGTCCAGTCTTCTTGCCTGGATGAGGTGGTCAGTTTGGATGTCAAAGTCCCAAAAGTAATTTGTCGTTTCCATTCTCCAGAGCTGCCTCTGGTTTGTGCTGGTACTACTTTTCTGCATGGTTGAATCCCATTCGTTTACTCAGTTCCCAGTGTATCATTGTTGCTACTCTATTGTGTCTGTACTTATACACCTTCTGGGCGAGTTGACTACATCTATTATTATTATTATTATTATTATTATTATTATTATTAGTTGTTGTTGTTGTTGTAGTTATAGTTCAAATTACATAATCCTTTCATTTAAATGACGTGTTAATCAGGTTCAAGTTCAAATCTTTCTTGCATCTGCATTGTGGCATCATTTTCTTCCTCTTGTTCCAAATTTTCCCTCCGTCATCAAATTTGAAGAGTCTTCGTTTCCCTTCTAGGCACAAGTAGCAGTTGTCTTTGATATCATTTCGAGGTGAGTTGTTACCAATGATAGCTTTTTCTTTACTGAAGATGTGTTTTTCTTGAAGTTTCCAGAAACATTAAGAGAAAGCAGTTTGAATTTTTTGTTTTGATATTGAGAGGGGGCTTTTGTTGTAGTATTTTTATTTCCATTGATGCTTTGATATTCGAATGTAATATTTTTTGTTTTGAAGTTTTTCAGTTGAAGTGATTGTTGCTAAGAACATACAGTTCACAGTGATCCATTCATTGTTTACGGGGGTCGTGTTTTTGTTTGTAAGGTTATGTTGCTTTTGATTATATCATTTCTGTTGTTATTGCTATTGTTTTTGCTATCACTGTTGTTACATTTCATTATTTCTTTTATCATGTAAATTCAACAGACTATTCGTATTTCAGGTATAATTTTTATAACGTCTCTGTTGAGATTTTTAAGTAGTGGGTTTTACACGGGGAAATGTTCGATAAAAGCTTTTTCGAATATCAATGTTAAATATTTTGCTGTAAGGTTGGTTGAACCGATGATATTTCTTCTTTTAACCTTGATCTTGATGGTATTGATGCTGTTGTCTATGTTTATTGGTTTCAATTCATATTTGGAAACACTTTTTCTCAAGGGATCTTTATTTAGATTTTCTAGTGGGGGGATTGTCATCAATTCTAGTGTTGACTGACTTGAAAATCTGTTTATGTACTAATATTGGGTGATTTGATTTTCAATGTCATGTATAAGGGTTCTTGGTCGTATTTTGAATACTGTCGATATGTGTTATTGCCTTGGTTATGGATGACATCAAAGAAATTCACTACTTATTGAAAATAATTCTAAATCCTATATTCTTAAATTAATTGATGATTTTCTATTTTAGTTCATTGGTTTAGGTTCCATTACTGTCGTTTACAACTAAACCGTCATCATTTCTATATAGTACCTTTTTCAGTTTTATCAATGATTATTTCCAAGGTATGTAATTCATATGTAGTCCAATCAGATTTCAGATTTGAACTGAATCAAAAAGCCCAAAAGTTGTTTGTACTCTTCTTCCTGGTCCATGTAATGTTGACGTTTTTAAATATTGTTTTCCTGTATGATTTCATAATGTCCATGTTTTGTCGCGGGATGTGAGTGTCTTGCTTAGCAAAGTTGATAACATTGTCAAATATTTGTTTCGTGAGCGATGGGTAGAAGTCCATAATATCCATTTGGATGAACATGTCTGGTTTTAATATTCTAAAACCAATTAATTGCATCCTTGGAAATTATCTTTTGGTTGTATCAAAGTTTTTAACTTTGTCAGCAATGTTGTATGGTATTTGTATCGACATTTGGCCAAATTCCATTATAGCTGGATTGATCAGTCTAGATTACGTTCTTGGTGATATCGTATGTATCAATGTTTTCTGTTCAATTTCGATATCCTTAATTTTGTGTTTTGTTTGGTGATTTGTTCTGTGACTTTCTGTGTGTGTTTGGTTTAGGTTCATAGATGTTTTTGATGTATCTTTTCTATTTGTTTTTTAGAGTTATGCTTTTGTATGAATACCCTTTAAATGGTGTTGTATAAACCCTCTTCAAATTGCAAAAGGGACATTGTTGAAAAGGAAGCGAGACTCATCGACGAAATAACAAATGTTTGAATTCTGAAAACTTTGAACCGTAACCGTCAATCGAAAATCACTCAACTTTCAACCCAAGAGCCAAGTCTGACCACAGATAAGTAGCATTTGATCTCGATTTTATTTCAAATTATATTTACAATATTTTGCTTGAAATTTGAATGTAGATTCCATACCTGAAAATTTTTTTTGACCCATACCAGGTGGGATTGTTAAGGCTTGAACTTAAATTCTCAAAAATTTAACCCTGGAACTTTAAACTTTAAAAAATAAGGGAGAATTATGATGAACAATTTTTTTTTTGCATCGCTTCAAACACCCATTCCTTACTTTCAAAAACAGATGGGATAGGCACTAAGAGTCGTTGGAGCTGTAAGGCAACTGACCCCCGTCAGAAGATTACAATCCACCAAACCCCCTTCCACACATCATGGGCCAGCGTGGCAGGGTATGGCCCGTTACTTCTCATGGTTCGTACACAGAAAATTATATCAGCCGTTCCTGCTGGGTCCTCGGTACCAAAAGGCCCAGCCACATCACTTACTTTGGGTGGGGGTGATGTGCTCCAAATGCGAGTACCCAAACCTTCACCAAGAAAACACCTGTTCCTACTGAGTTATTGGTCCAACAGCGACCATTCAAACATATCCCTAAGACTGTAACCGAAAGGACAACATTGTACATAGGTACCTACAACGTCAGAACACTGTCAACTGACATGCACCTAACCAATCTAGAAAGTGAAATAAAAAATGTCAAATGGGACATCATAGGCATTAGCGAGATAAGAAGACCCGGAGAATAACTTATCGAATTGATGAGCCGAATTCTTTTTTTACAGCTACGGAAAAGAGAAAGAAAAAGAGAGTGGAGCAGGCTCTCTCATCAATACGGACCTCAAAGACAACATAGCCAGTTTCAAAGCCATCTCTGACCGAATAGCTAGCGTCAGCATACAACTTTCAAAGCGATACAAACTCAATATAATCTAAGTCTACGCTCCTACTTCGCAATCAACCAAGAGGAAATAGACAACTTCTATGATGACCTGAATTCCATACTCCAAGACATAAGAAAATACTTCAATGTCATCATGGGAGACTTCAATGCACAGGTAGGACAAGGAAATGAAAATTACGTCAGCAAAGTACCGAACAAGAGAGAAGAAGATCTTGTAAACTTTGCAACGGCTAACTGATTCAAAACCATGAAAACCTTCTTCAAGAATGGACTTGGAAGAGCCCCAATCACGAAACAAAGAACGAAATAGACTACACTCTAACGGACAAAAACAATTTCGTTAAGGTCATCCAAGTTCTGAATTAAGTCAATGTAGGCAGTGACCATGGTACGATGAAAAATACAAGTAAACACCAACAAAGAACGCATGCAAATGTTCCATACAAAACCGCAGCCTCTAAACATACCAAAAGAGCACGCTCAATCTTTCAAGCTCGAAAAGAAAAACAGATCTAAAATTCTTACTGAACAAGACAACACTAACATTTACAAATTAAACCACAAAATGACAGCATCTATTATAGAAGTCGCCACTGTATTCAAACCAATGACCACACAACCCATTAGTAAAATCGCAGACGAAACCAAAAATCTTATGGAAAAACGCAGAAACCTGAAGCCAACGAAAACAACAAGACAGAGAATTGAAGAGGCCGAACTGAATAAATTAAACAAGAAAAATCGAAGAGAAGACAGAAGAAAATACACTAGGGCAGTCATCGAATCGACCCTTGAAAGTGGTCGGGGTTTCAAAGCTATAAACAAAGTCCTCAACTCAGGACGATAGCAAATAACCAGCATACTCGAGGAAAATAAAAACATAACAACAGTCAGAGACAGGATTGTCGAACGTGCCAAAGAATTTTACCAAGAACATCATTCGTCCAAACAAGGACTACAAAACAATGAACAGGATACGCAAGATTACATAGTAGGTCTTGAAATGGCCGGCAGAATATTAGATGGAGAGACAAGCTAGACAAATTCAGAAAATGCTCTGCGATGACCATGATAGAGAAGTGAGGCAAATCCTGGGAAAAGTGTATGTCCAACGACTGACGTTAAAAGACTGATGATGATGACTCACTTTTGTTTATGTTATCTGTGTTTCTATCGTACTTATGAATTTCACTGTTCTGAGATCTATGAAAAAGGAGTATAATGGAAGATGTGGACAATTTTTCAAGGCGTAGTTCAATTGTGTTTTTCCTTTTTTCATTTGCTAGTCGTGCGACCAAAATTAGCTAAAGGTACTGTTATAATGAAGATAAATAGATAAAAATAATTCATACGATATTTATATATGTAGAGTTTTACTATCATTGAAGAAATAGAAAAAAAAATCATCCCATGAATGTAACTAAAATCATAAAATGACATGAGGATATATGGATCAACAAACTGAAAAGTTTTTCCCCCTAATAGATTTAACACCAAATTTAACAACCCTAATCACACTGATATGTAAATCATTATCCTTCCACTAACAATAACTTCGCATCCACATCCACCCCCCTCTCAGATACATCTAATATTGGAAACTTCGAAGTCACTCACATGGGTAACAACCAACACCTTAGCAAGGCATCTCACTTTTACAAATCAGAGTCAACATATTTTCGATGACCTGTAAGGATAACATCTATAAAGTTCCTCGATCTCATCATCCCACTATACTATCCCTAACCTACCCACATAATCTAACACCAAAGCATTTCCCTCTTACCCTAACATCCTATGTCCTTTTCAAGAACTATTACTGCTGTTAACACCTCAAACTTCATCTCAGACTGAAATTTGTCTTACAAAACAGGATGACCCTAGCAGATGGGATACTATTTTAGGCCCAAAAAGCAAAGCACCTGATGATGGACTTATGCTCCACATCAAACCTATAAACTTCCAAATTTACCTACACACAAACATGCTTAGACCATCATTGAAAACATTTACCGATAAATAAACCTAACTTCCATACACTTTCACTCCTGAGTCTGTCTCACTCTCCATAGTTCAAATTATTGCAATATATATATATATATATATATATATATATATATATATGTAGAGAGAGAGACAGAGAGAGAGAGAGAGAGAGAGAGAGAGAGAAAGAGAGAGAGAGAATGAGAGAGAGATGGACGGATAGATTAAAAATCTCCAATGTTTGCACCATGTTAATCAACCAGAACATTTCTCCCCGCAACAATAATTTCGAACACTGCTTAATTCATAATTCTTTTGTCTCAAACATAAACATATGCTAGAATTTATTGTGAATGGAAAGAGTTAAAAAAAAAAAAAATAAAAAGATTGCATATTTTATTTACTAAGAAAGAGACTATTTCTCTTTTTGTTGCACTGATCTGTACCAGCCTATAATGAAAAAAGGCGCAGGTGTTGAACATTAATCTTATTAGGTTTTTAGGAAAATAAATGCCGCTTCTAGATACCAACTTTCAGTTGTGTATAAAAATATACAGTTTGTTTTACTGGTTGAAATCAGCTCTTCACACGAATATTCACCGTTTCAATTCAGATATATCTGTACACGTAGCAGAGCTTTAAATCTAAAGATGAAAAAATGAAGATTGCTTGTAATCCTCTCACATGATTACAACCCCCCAAAACTTTCAATAACAACTGAATCTTTGCTAAGGCAACCATTCTAAGGTATAGTACTGCTTTGATTCTAAAGTTTTTGTAGATTTGAGTCACTTAGATCGAAAAGACAGAGGACGTCCATATGGCATCACAAATTAACAGTTAAAGGTGTAAGTCAGATGAAACCAACATTGAAATATCTGAGAGATCTCATATTCTAGGTGTTGGTAGTGTGAATATTAGTCGAATTGATAAAATGAAGAAGTTCGATAGATGAACTTAATGAAGGTCATCAACAATAAAAACGGTCATAATTTTCAAACGAACTAATATATGCCTTCAATCACATCTCTTAATTTTATGTTCCTTCATACCTATTTTAATCTGACTATTGTGAAACATCACGACATATTTACTCTGATATCTATTTTAAAACAACTTGCTCTGTTTATCATGTCTTAAACTGTAGCACAGCTCATTTTGGCATATATACTCGATGGAACAATGTATATTTTAAAAAGATGTTTTGAGAGGGTTTTAGAGAAACGGTTTCTATTTATAAGGCGACCAAAATGCTTATCCAAATCCTTACATCCCATTCAATATACATACTGGCTTTTTTTTACATACTATATCTATAATACAACGGGAACTTTATTTGCTGTGCCCAGAGCAAAACCATATTTGGCTAGTATACTCGATAAATCGAGGGTAATGTCTTGAAGTAAAGAGTTGTAGGAAAAAATCGGTTTTAAAACATTTTTTTTCATGTACAATGTGACTATAGTGCTAAACGGAACACTTGATTTCTGTTAAATAGGTATTTTATCATTTTGAATATCAAGTATATGAAACAATTTACTCCGTTTGTCATAGAATTAACCCTTTTAAATATTTGAGCAGCAAAACCAAACTTGGTATGTCTACTCAGTTGATATCATAGAATGTTTAAGCGTTAAAGGTCTTGGGAAAAAGGCTCTCAGGAATGGTTCCTATTTAGAATATAGATTTGCTTAACTGTTAAATATACATACGCACACTATTTTTTATTACACTTATTACTCGCTGAAACCAATCCCTAGGACAATATTTCAGTTATCTTTTTTTAGTATATGTATATATATATGCGTGTTTGTGTGTGTGTGCGTATGCGTGTTTGTGTGTGTGTGTGTGACTGAATAGGGAATAACAATGGATATGTTCCGTTTGTTCCTGTCCCAAACACTTACGTATAAAACCAATAGAACTGGGAAATTGTCGAAAAGAGTTTTAGTGAAAGAGTTCTATTTAAAATGTAAATATTAAACTAAACTGTACTCTTACATTCCGTTTAAAATGCTTATTAACTACAAAGCGCCTGCAAAGTCCTCTTCTGGGATCACAATCCGATGGCTCGTCTTGGTTTCCATCGTCCATCGTATGAAATCACTTCAGAAAAAGCCAGAAGTCGCAGAGAGCTAATATCTAGACTGTAAAGGGGCTGACAGTCCTAAGTAGTTAATGTTTTGAAAGAGACAAAACCTACCAAGAAGTGGAAGATAACATTTCTATATATTGTATATAGATGCACACTCACTTGCATCCCTAAAATTATATATATATATATATATATATATATATATATATTGATTGATTGATTGATTAATTGACTGTCCACACAAGCATCTGCGGTACCCCTCCCCCTTGTCGTTGGTTGCTAAATTGCCTAAAGGCTATTCAACCTATTTTTGATATATTTTAAATGGTAGGATACATTCAGGACACATTATGTGTGTGTCCTTGTGCGTGAAATATATATTCGCTAATTGCAAATATATTGCAAGATGGAGATATATTGATTAATATTAGGTTCTCATCTTCGTTCAATTTGAATACGCTGGAATTTTCTTCTTGAAGTAGTTCATTTTCCTATTGATGACATGTCAAATATATTCTAAAGGTTAAACATTTCCCTGCAAAAGTAAAATTCCCTGACGTTGTTCTGAAGGTTAAAAGTGAGTGTAAGTTGAGGAAGCAGCACGACGTGCTTCTAGGCCTGCCAGGAGCTGATATTCCGAAGAAAAAAAAAAGGAAAGTTCCAGAGGCTGCAATAGTGCCTTCTAACTAAAATGTACTGGGAAAGGATTCCAAAATGCAAAACCTAAAATGTTCGTATTTGTACCTTTTTCTCGCTCGAGTGCACCCAATGCCTCCAAGAGGAAGTTCATCATGCAAGTCCACGCCTTTATCCATTACCCATCTTCTTTTCATTTGATATGACACTTTTAACATATTATATTCGATTGCATGAACCTATCTAGTCCTCCAGATTCACTACAACGCACTAGTTGCAACCCCCAAGTTTCTACTGTAGCATGCAGTGTACCTTTAGGTTCCTATCATAGTATGCTGTGTGCTGTGTACCCTTACGTTCGCACTGTAATATGCAGTCTACCGTTAGGTTTCCACTAATGCAGTCTGTCTACCGTAATGATTCTAGTGTAGTATGATGTGTACCGTTAGGTTTGTGCTGTAGTATGCGATCTTCCGTTAAATCTGTATTGTAGTCATCGGTTTCTATCTGTATTGCTGTATGTGGTTTACGGTCAAGTTTGTACCTTAGTATGCTGTGTATCGTGAGGTTTGTATTGTACTACGAGAACTATCATTACGATTATACACCGTTGGGTGTCTACTGTAGTATGTGTTTGATAATTTCCAGGCAGTATGCAGTTTGCTATAAGGTGTCTACTTAAAAATACGGTTTACCGCCAAGATTCTACAGCAGCTGTTCTCTACCAGGTTGGGCGGGAATAGGATTGGCAGAATGAAACGGTTGTTTCTACAAACTACAATTCTGGAACGTAAAATGAAAGTCAGACAAATTTGAGATATGGTGAAAAAAGTGCCATTGGCAAAAGAAGCTCGAAAACTGCTGTTCTTCCAGCTAATGCGATCTACAGTGTCACACCAAATAGAATGTTCTATCTGCGGCCATAACTTGATTATGAATATTTGTTCTGTTGGAGTTTGAACAGCTATTTCCCTGAATGCATATAGAAATTTTAAGGGGATTAGCGCTGGAAATATAGTATAAAAATCGAATTCATCTTAAGATGATTTTTGTACAATGTGTAGGGATGTTTATGCAAACATAAACATATATACGTACACAAATAAACAAAAATGTATTTCAACCTATATGTGCATGTGAATGCCTTCGTACTTACGTGATTGTATTCACAAAAATACCTGAATGCACATACACACACACACACACACACACACACACACACACGAATAGTTGCAGTATTAGTATATAGTAAAAAATCAAACAATGAAAAATTCTTCATATGTACACTCCTGCTTTATCTTTTATTCACGTGTACACGCGCACACACACACACACACAAACACACACCTCTCTCTCTCTCTCTCTCTCTCTCTATATATATATATATATATATATATATATATATATATATACGTTTATAATTGTGTGTATATATGTATCCATCTAAGTTATATTCTTGTAAATATGGATTGCTTGTCCGTCCGTAAATATGTAAAAGAAAAAGAAAAACAATAATGATATATTTTGACATATCTTTATTTGCTTTTATACAGCTCGGTTGTCGGTAAAGTCGGTGTTAGTTAATGTAACACACTCCAACATGAAAAAGCTCGTTTATTACCCGTCTCCGTATTGCATATGATTCCTGTTTTTTCTTCTTTCCTTTTTCTATTTCCGAAAAACATTTTGATTGTTTTGAGTGGATTAATCACATTAGTGCTGCTTGGAAGAGGCTTTTAGTGCCATTGTCGGACAAAGAAGAAATACTTTGAGAAATGAATTCACATTGAAAGGAACATAATGCCGACCGAAGTTATTTGTCGAATAAATAAAATCTCTATTGTTTATAGTAGGAAGTGGCCAATCGGTTAGCAGCTCAGGAAAAGGACCGAGTGAACCGAGTTCAAACTCCAACTGAGACTCAAACTGGCAATGATGTCCCTGGGAAGAGCAAGAATACATCTCCTCTTCCCCTAAAATAACGTATTATATAGTGAATGACAGCCTTTCCGGTGTTTCTTGGCTCTGAATTGCAAACTCTGATAACTAGCCAAGACTGTAAATTTCATGATATGTGAATCTCAAAAAGTACAGCTGATATCATAGCCAGCGTTAAGAAACTTCTTTACTTACGACTCGTCTGTTTCTGTCATGAAGAATTTCGGAGTACTCAAATGAACCCTATCATACAAAAATCAGATGAACTCATTTTACCAAGTACTGAATTTTATTTATTACATCATATATTATACTTCTTTTGATTATTATGTGTTCAAATTCTAATTGAACATCTTTATTAATATCTTTTCGAGAACATAATAATTCATTTCGAATTAATCTATTTATCCACTTCTTACAAAAAAGCTGATTGTTGAAATGAATGAAAAAATTGGGTACATTGAATTGCTTCGAAATTAATCATTATTCAAAGGAAAAAATGTCTAAAGACAATATTTGTCGAATGAATGAATGAAAAACTTTGATAAGTCATATAATATACTACATTAAACAGGATCCATTACGAATTTGTATAGATTTACGAGCAAACACCCCAAAAACGTTTCCCCTAAACTGGCCAGCTCAATAACATGCTAAGGCTTTACCAGAGTCCAGTCACTCGAAAGTTATAATTTTCAATTGCCAAATCTTCAAAATGACTATCACTCGTTAATTATTTACCGTAAGCAAGTTTTTTCAACCATTTCCTGTTGTATCAACTGTGCTTGATAACATATCAAAGTTCTACCACGGTCTCACCACTACAAAGGTTCAATTTACAATTTGACTGAACAACTTTTATGGTAACATTCCCATCTGAGTTGGGAATTTATTTAGAGATGTTTTTAAGATCACCAGAACCCAGGAAAAGGTATTTTAATCAAGATCAAAGAGAAAACAGACGTTAAAAAGGTATTCTTTTGCTGATACGCTCTGTTAAGCTCTGAAACTGGATTGGGTCAAAGTAACCTTGTTCGGATTCAACACTATACAGATTATGATACAAAACCATTAATAAAACAGTCTATTTCAAAAGTATGTTAATCATGATAATGGTAATGATCAAAACCTAACTGTCAACAGAATAGAACCACATTGCAGTGCACTTGAGTGCAGCCTTGGAAAACTTGCAGCATCCTATACACCCTTCCGCACAAAATCTGAATCAATTAATATCATGATCTTAACGCTCCAGACCATGGTAGCAAGTTGTTCCCTTTCTACAATCCCAGCAAAAAGGACGCCTTACAGGAAGGGCACTTGATTTGCTGTTTGAGTAGTTTGATTTTTGTATTCTTGAGAGTTGAGCTCACTCTACTGAAAGTTTTCCAACTCAGTGCGATTGTTCAGTTGATTTTTTCTTCTTCTTGAAGATTTCATGAAGATTCGTTGTCCTAGGAAAATGTGATATACTGTCTTTGGTACTTCGTTTTCGATTTCAATCGTTGAGTCCTTGCTTATTGTAAGTGACATTTAAATTACTGAAGTTTATGTGGAGGACAATTCTCTAGTCTGGCATCATTTGGAGATAATGGATTTCCTTATAAAAAGACGGAGTTTTCAACAAATCTGAAAATATTTAGGTATTCGGCGCCTATTCTGATTCTTTTGTGATCCCGGTTTAGTTTTCGGGGGACGATCTCAAAATAGGCTGTGATAAGATGTTGAGCAATTAATACCTTGTCTCTTTATGTAATGTTCAATACTTTGACATATGCAGGGTCTATGCCTTGCCATACAATAGTGCAAATGACTTTGGGGATTTCCACCAAGTCGAAATCAATGCATGTTAGTTGTATTTTAGATTATGTTGATTTCTCTCTTAGTTAGTTTACCGGATGGGGATGACCGCAGAGCTACACAATCTTGCAATAATGAGGGAAATGGTACCGTACTTAATAACTGAAAGTTCAATCTTTAAAGAGTTTGGTATCCAGGAAGATTCAGCACAACTGAAACATCGAGAATAATGAGTCAGAAGCAGGAGATACAGTCACCCATAGTTTACCATCCCTGTTGAGGAGAAGGAAATAATAATTATAATTGTCGTAGTTATTTAAACAATATAAACGGTCAGGTGGTCATCGTCTAGTGACAGCATGACATGTTGAGGGTGATCTACTAAAAATTGGAAAAAGAAGTGATCAATGAATTTATTTTTTTAACATTTTTTGGTTAGTGTTCATAAAAAGAGTCAGAATGATCCATTTTGAATAAAACTAGATAGCAGTCCCTCGAATAAAAATCTAGTTAGGGTGTGTGAGAAAAAACGAGAAAAATCTCTTTTGTGGACACAATGAAGAGTATATTTATGGAGTTTCACTGGCATTGGTGTGGTTTGTATGCACGATACTGACATAAATAGCAGGTTAGTCCATTAGCCAGACATACCAACTTAGAAACTGAAGAAACCTTTATTGACAGTCTCAGTGACTTTTTTTGACGTTTCCTCGTTCAGGACTCTAGACGAGAATACAAAACCCCTATTTTATTAGTTATTCAGGCTTTTCTACAGGGAGATTAGTAATACGGAAACCACAAATTTAATCAGAAAATGTCGAGATAGGAAAGATGAAGGGAATCGAGCAATCACTATATTCAGGGGTTGCGAAAAAAGACCGACCAAATTTCTCTCAACAGCAAAATAACATCACGATCCTAACCACTATCGCTAAAGAGATATTTATTTTTACGAAAATATCAATTTCGGGGAAAATTTGTTTTCTGGGCCGCTCTTCGTGACTATTATCGATCCGAACCTAATTTGCCTCATGGAATCTCTTTCTTCATCTTTGATTCGTATTTCCTTCATCGTCTTCGTATATTTCTTTCATATTCAATTTATTTTCCTCTAAAGAAAACCTGGAAC
>OY735231.1:46715577-46748077 GCA_963457665.1 Thysanoteuthis rhombus | reverse complement strand
AAAACACAAAAAACTGGAAGGAAAAATCAGCCATGCAAACAGTTTCATTAATTCTGAGAAAACCCTGAATTTATTCGTCAGCATTACAAATGCATGTGAAAAAAGAAGAAATTTGAATGAATAGTCTACTCAAATTATGTAATGGGTAAAACGTTTGCCTCATAAGCCAATCACCCTGAGTTCAATTAGCGGTATAAGCGAAAATGTGGAAAGTTTTTCATTGGAACGAATCTCCTTGAGCAATCAATTGTGAATTGAGTACGTCTACAAAATGAATTGTTATAAAAACCTGTAAGTCCTGGTTTCGGCAAAACTTGAAACTTGCAAGCATGTCTAGGCTGACACATGTAATGAAAAATTGGACGTTGTCACCGGCATCCAGATTGCCATGGGAGTTATGTCTCAAGGGGAGAAGTCACACCAAAAAGATCTCTTTGTCCTAACTACCAGTAATTCCAACAGTTCCTTTTTTATCATGTTTGATTGCATTGGAAATAATTTTGATTAATTTGGTTCCATATATTTTTTCAATTTCGGGGAAATTTTGGGGCATCTTTGAATGAGCATGTTTGAAAATTTAGTAAAAGAGAGAAATCTAAAATCTGAATAAATTACAGACACATATATAAGAATTATTTCTAAGAAGGTTATTAAAAAAATGATTTAGAGGTGGGGCATAGTTTGGAAAAAAATAAAATCAAAATCAAACTTTCAAAAGTATATTCAGAAGCGCAATTTTAACAAACTCCCTTTAGAAATGGTCTTTGTTTCATGAACACCGGAGGAGAAAACTTTTCTAAAGATGAAGAAAATAGTTTTGAAGAAAATCTCTTTTTTTTCCTGTTTTTTCTTCACCAACAGTATTTCACTTGTTTTTATTTCTGCCTGTCAATAAACCTTGCATAATATTCTGACCCCAGATGATACATTTACTCATACATTTAAAATCAATTTTTACCGTAATCTTATAAAACATGGTATTACACTGAAAAATTCTTGATTTACTAATATCCCCGCCCTGGACAAGTCACAGACCATTCATAAAAAAAGAAAACACCATTTCTTGTCTGTAAAAACGAATTCCTGATGGGGCCAGATGGAGTGAAACCATTAAATCAATACAAGCAGACATTTGTACAACAAATTCTTCCTATATTGTTATTTCAATATCTTTATGCATATAATAGGCCTATAATGTGAGCTACCTAAAGAGGAAGCTGATAGCAATCCCGAAATAGAACTTTGAACAGCGGTTTGAAAAGTGGATGCTCTTGTATGAAGTCCAAATGGTAGTAATTGGAATGAAACTAAGACGTCACTGACCGAAGAAGGCTATTTTCTGTTAATATTAAATTGCGAAGTAGTTACCCGATAGATATCATGCGTATGTGAAAGAAAAATAACGTCAACTTTTTTCGTCGTTGGTACAGAACTTCTGATACATTTCGTCCGTATTGAAATTTGAGCCGAGATTTTAAGCGGGCAAATATCATTCCGGTACAGATGTTATCTGATCTTAGATCAACGGAGCTTTGAACTCTCGCTTTTTCCCCAATACATCCCTTTTTTTTATCCTGGACATTTCTTTATTTAACTCAGCTCTTAATAAATGTCATACAAGATTGGCTTTGATCTCTGTTTTCGAGTATCAAAACACAGATCTGGTCCAAAGCCAGAAGAGAGCGATGCCAAGTGGCCATACGGTTTGACTCAGTAGGTTGCCAGCTCATATCAAATATCAATGTGAATATGAAGTGTAATATTTTATTATACGAATTGTTACGCACTGTTCACGGACGTTGGGTCAATTATCCAAATACGTGTCAAATAACTGAAAGAGAAAAATGATTTGTAAATACGTCAAAAGTATAGGTAACTATGGGTGCAATCAATGTCCGGCAAAATGTACTATGATTACAATGTTTTTCAGAAACGGAACATCATGATTTGTCAAAATGTTATTGCCCATCAATTCGTACATTATGGTTATGAATTACAAAATCATAGTAGAAACACGGGTTTGACCTGCAATCCGGAAAGTAAGACAAAAAAAACAAAACAAAAACAATAAAAAAAACTCGAAAAAACTGAAAGTGAAATCGCGAAAAGCAAAGAAAAAAGTATCATTTATCTATTTGTAAAAATATTTCGAGCGTTCACAGATTAAGAAAGAAATTATAACACCATTGGCTTTGATGTTGGTTCTCCAGCATCGAAACACAGAATAAGTCTATGGCCAGAAGACAGTGATGCTTAGAGAACATAGTTTTTGGTTCAGTCTGCAGTCAATCTGTACGAAATATGAATGTGAATCTTGATATCTTGGTAATAACTGAATGTTTAATGAAAACTGAGGCGTGATCATCTTTATGTAGATTGTCACTCATGCATTTACGGTCGTCGGGTCAATTAGTCGAAAATGCATCAAGTAATGGAACAATAATTTTGCATATACCTGATGGGTAAAAGTGTATCTGGGTTCAACAATGTTCAGTAGATTTTAGTCATTTCGCGATCTTTTCAGGAACATCAACGAATTTAGCTTCCATACTCAATAGACCAAAAGGTAGGTTTTAATTCTTTAGCATGACTGCTTTTTGAATATCAACAAACGGGAGCAGCTGTTGACATGTGCATTTCGTTTATAAACATTGATACGTGCGTACGTACCAAGAATCGTTACCCGCTGACCCGGACCTGGCCTCCAAAGATTGATCAGACTCAGCACACGTTATAATTGCTATTTGTATTTTATTACTAGTTTGTTTTTTAATCATTTTGGATTTGTTTGCATCTCAAAACTCTTCAGTATTTCTATCATTTTATTACCAGGTGTCAGTGTGAGAGAGTAGTATATGTTAGGTCAGTGTTCAAAGGATTATGGTAAAATATAAACAACACCACAAGGCCATTTTGTAATGATTACCATGAAGTCAAAGAAATACCAGAATATCTAATGACAACTGACTGCTTTATTCTATAATACGTCAGTCCGATAAGTTCATGTCAAATAATCTAGTTTGTAAATAGAAAAAAAATAAATAATTGAATATTTTCGCCTGTCACAATCAAAAGCTAATTCGCACAATTTACGGAAGCTTCGAGAGAAAATTGAATCAACCAAACAAAATAAAACTCAGCAAAAGAAACAAAGAGAAGAAAGAATGGGATTCACGACAGTAATAAACGAAATGCTCCTCGAAAAAGGTTGGGTGTTCGAAGCTATTTACAAAACTCTCCGTACACGAAAGAAACAAATAACTATAGTATTTGAAAAAAAAAATGCAAACTTAACAACAGACAGGGGCCTAATCGTCGAAGGTGCCAAAGAATTCAACAGAAAATCCTACTCCTCCAAATTAGGGCAACAAAATAACGAACTGGTTATGCAGGACGCCTTCAGTCAGTTCGGGGATTCGTAGGAGTTCCGCCATCGGGAGTTAAAAAAAGCATGAAATAATAAAAAAGATAAAGAGGACACTGAGCAAGATTAGATCATCGATTTACTAAAATACCAGGTAAATGTATCTCTAGGAAACTAGCCATCTTTTTTTTTCAAAAGATAGTAAAGTCCCAGAAGTTTGGAACACTGCATCGTAATGCTGATGCATAAAACATTGACATTCGAGAAGGCCTTCCAAGATCATTGATGCTATCACTCTACAACGTGTAGACTCTATTTATGTCAGAGTATTGCAACATACATCGGCGCAGCAGCTCTTTTATCAATTTACTAGAGGACCTACAGCTTTCAACTCCTAAAGGGGTACGACAAGGTAATACCAGTTAAACCAAATTTAATCACAGCCAGCCCCAAGATGGCATTTGCAAAAAAGGTTACGTACAAAAATTACAACGATCCAAATTGAAAACGCAAACAGGAAAAAGTTGACCACTTCATCTACTTCAACAAATCTCAACAGAAACCAAAAGAAGAGGAAATCAGAGGACAATCACTCTTCAATGGCGAGCTTTTGGTAGAGCAAGCTCAATCCTCAAAAATAAGAAGATCCAATCAGTTCTAAAAAGAAAGTATACAACTAATGTGTCCCTCTGATAGTCACTTATGGAGCTGGAAGATGGAAACTAAATAAAAGACTAACCAGCAAAATGAAACGATGCAACGTGCACACGATAGAACCATGCTCAATATCACATAGAGAGACCACAAGAGAGCACAGTATATGAGGGAAAAACACAAGTTCGAGACATCATAGGAATCCCTAGGGAACTCAAATAGCAGTGGGCTGATCATGTTGCAAGAGATGCAAACAACTGATAGACATTGGACAATATGAAGCTGAAAATATACAAGATTACTAGACAAACTGGACAGGTTCAGAAAATGATGGCCCCAACGATGCCAACGATAGAGAAGTCTATGGTAGGTCTATGTCCAACAACAGACGATAAAAGAGTGATCATGATGGGGGAAATATTAAATTCCATTTTCTTGCTTAAAAAGATGCAAAACGTTGATTCACAAAAAAGTAACCTGAACCTTATTCCTAGCTTTAAGTCTGAAGCGAACCTCGCGGCAAAATAAAGTCATCATCTCCAAAAGGTCATAAGAGGAATTTGTCTGTTGGGAACTAATAGAGATTCCCTACTATACCTTGTTTTATAATGCTGATTGTTTTCCATTTGAACTTCCAACATTGTTAGCCCCTTCTTTGGACAAAGCTTCAAGAAATCGGGCAACCTGTCTGGTAATTAAAAGAGAAAACAATTACAATTCTGGTTAGTAAAATAAATAACAATATAATAGAATAAAAACAAATGAATAAATATAATAAATAAAATAAAGACAAAGAAAAAGAAATAAGAACTCTGAAGGAAAGTCAACCTCCCCCCGCTTGATAAGTCATAAAAACAAACGATTTGATTGCAAGACTGGCAGGCCCCTAATGATGAATTCTTGCTATTCTAAGCCGGGTTCGAGTGTGGTACTCTTTAGCGGGGAAAAAAGGAAGTTTTTTTTCTACTGCTGAAAGTAACCTTTGGGCCTCACCATAGTAAGAGATCAAGACTGGATAAGTAAATCACAAATCTAGCCTTATTTGAAGTGTCATTGTCTTCCTACTTGAAAACTTATGGGAGATATATGGGGATGTGGTATTCTCAAGCTGAACGACTCATGCAGCTGAACAAGAACTAGATAATCTGTCAGACTTGTAAAATTCCATTAACACAAAGCTCGGCCCCAATCTTAAATGTAAATAAAATGATATAGGATATTGATTTAATTGGTTTATTAGCTTAGATTTCATGAATAACATATAACAAATTTTTTAAAATCTTCTAGCACGCTACATACACCCAGATCTCTCTGCTTACCCATCAATTACAGATAACATGAGTGCTAAGAGCCGGTGGAGCTTTGAGGCCACAAAATTAGGAGTGACCTATCCACCAAACCCCCTCCATCACATCATCGGCCAGCGCAACAGCGCATGGCCGAACACTCCTCATAGTTCACACAGTGATTGTTATGCTGGCAATTCCTGCTTGGTACTCGGTTCTAAAAGACCCAGCCACATCGCCTGCATTGGGTCGGGATGATGTGCTCAAACAGCAACAACCCAAACACTACACCAGGAAAACACTCGTCCCTGCTGGGTCAGCGGTCCAAAGTGGCCCGGCTGCATCATTTGCCTTGGGTAGGGGTGATGTGCACCAACAGCGACCACCCAAACAAAACCCAAACCCAAAAGCCCTCAACAAGAGAACAACCTCTGAACACTCTCAACAAATTCTCACCTGACCCATCTAGAAAGTGAAATCAAAGATATCAAGCAGGACATAATCAGTTTTAGCGAATGAGAAGACCAGGAGAAGAACTACTTGAACTGAAGAGCAAACACTTTCTCTACAGCTATGGAAGAACGAAAGTGAAACTAAGCAGAGTAGGCTCCCTTATCAAAAAGGACCTTTAAGACAATGTGATAGGCTTCAAAACTATCTCAGACTGCGTAGCCACTGTCACCATACCACTCTCAAAGAGATACAAGCTGACTGTCATCCAAGGGTGTGCTCGTACTTCGAGATACCGAAAAGGACTTGATCATCATGGAAGACTTTAATGCATAACTAGGACAAGGAGAGAAAAAAATTGCGTTTGGAAATTTGGATACAAAAAAATGGAACGAAAGAGGTGAAGGTCTTGTAGACTTTGCAAACACTAACAACTTCAAGATCATGAATACATTCTTCAAAGAGAATCTCAATAGAAAATGCAGAGAAGAAGAGCCCCAATCACGAAACCAAAAATGAAACAGACTATATCCTAACGGACAGAAGCAACACCATCAGAGATATTCAAATTCTAAACCAAATAAACATAGGAAGTGACCGCAGAATGGTGAGATGTAAGATGCAGGTGGACACCAATAAAGAATGTAGAAAATCGTTCCATGCCAAACAGCAACCACTAAACGTACCAAAGGAACTCACTCAACGCTTTAAACTAGAATTGAAGAACAGATTTAAAATAATTACCGATGAGCATGACACCAACATCAACGAACTCCACCGCAAAATAACAACCTCTCTAATAGAAGTAAACGAAACTATCCGAAAGAAACCAAGAGAAGACAAAAGAATATATACGACAGCAATCATCAAAATCACTCTCAGAAAATGTCGGGGCTTTCAAGCAATAAACAGAGCTCTCAGAATAGGACAAACGCATATAAGGAGCATTCTCGAAGAAAACGGAGACATAACAACAGACAGAGATAGAATTGTCGAATGCAACCAAGAATTAGTTTAAGGCCATCTCAGAAGTTACACCATGGATGGTTAAACAAGCCATCAAACAAACAGAAAAAAGAAAAATCTCCTGGATCAGATAACATCATCATCAATCTACTCAAAAAAAGCTGGTAAGATCGTGAACAAAAATCTAGCTTTTCTATTAACTTGTATCTAAAACAGAGTAAAGTCCCAAAAGACTGGAACACAGCAGTCATAATGATTCTATACAAAAAAGAACGCAATGACTTCAATAACTACAGGCCTATAAGCTTACTAAACTGCATTTACAAGGTTTTCACAAAAATCATCACCAAATGGATCAGTATAACACTTCACGATAACCAACCACGTGAGCAGGCTGGACTTAGAAGAAACTACTCAACAATAGACCTTCTCCATTCAATAAATCAGCTAAAAGAGAAAGCAGCAGAATATAAAATGCCACTCGCAGTAGCATTTACAGACTTCGAGAAGGCATTTGACTCTGCAGAAATCCCCATGGTCATGAAGGCCATCACTCTACAAGGTGCTGACCCGGTATACGTCAAACTACTACAACATATATACAATCACAGCAACCCCTTCCTTAGGCTATGTAAGGACTCCAACTTCAAAAAAGCGTAAGACAAGGTGATACCAGCTCACCCAAACTCTTCACTGTCTGCCTCGAGATGATCTGGGAGGATAAAGGAATCGAAATAGACGCCGAATATCTGAGCAGCCTAAGATTTGCAGATGACATCGTCCTTTACGCAGGGCAACTTACATGACCTCTAACTAAAGCTAAATGAACTAAATGAAGAAATCAAAATAGTTGGCCTACTCATGAACTTCAGTAAAACAAAATCATGTGTAACGATCATATTAGGAATGAGGACATAACTGTCAAAATCGAAGATGCAAAACTGGGGAAAGTAGACCACTATATCTACCTAGGACAACGTGTCTCGATGAAACCCACGAAAGACGAGGAGATCAAGCAAAGAATCACCCTAGAATGGTAAGCCTTCGGCAGACCAAGCTCGACCTTCAAAAACAGAGTCAATCCAAATCATCTTATAAAGAAGAATATAGAACCAATGCATCCTCCCAATCGTCACTTATCGAGCTGAAACATCAAACCTAACCAAGAGACAGACACACAAAACTGAGTATCATGTAGCCTGTGCATATGAGAATCATGCTCAGCCTCACACTGAGGGATCAAAAGACAGCACAGTACATAAGGAAGAAAACGAGAGTCAGAGACATCATAGAATATGTAAGAAAACTTAAATGGCAATGAGTGGGCCATGTTGCAAGAATGACGGACAACTGATGGACATTATGTCTCACAACATTGATCCCCAGAGATCACATGCAAAATTGAGGCCAACAAAATACAAGATGTAGAGATGAATTGCACCAATTTCGAAAATACTGGCTCTGCGACGCCCACGATTGAGAGGCGTGGTGAATCCTGCGGAAGGTTTATGTCCAACAACTGACATTAAAAAGACTGATGATGATGATGATGATGATCATCATCATCATCATGTCAACAATATACTTTTGGCTGCATGCCATGTTTGGGCGAATGATTGAAAAAGGGACGATCAATGAATATATTACTCGTTCAACTTGTTGGGCAGTGATCACTAAAAATGTCGAAAACAAACGTGAACACAGTTGTACATGAACTGAGGGAGCAAGTAAGTTTTGTGAATTGAACCTGTCACAAAAAAAAATGTATGCGTGACATGTACATATCCGGCCAGAACCATTTTCAAAAAAAGATAGATATTTCTAGAAACTTAGATATTTCAACATATCTAATTCAAAAAAACTCAATGATTTATCCAAATTTTATACCTAGTCGATTCATATACATAGTCTCACCAAAAACCACAGCATTTGAAAGGGAAATAACTCTTTGAAAGTTTGAAGTTTTCATCCAGCTGATTGGCTGATACGCCGATAGATATTTTAAACAAAGCTCATCAGCCAAGCACCCGACAGAAATCTAAGGGAAGTAACTTAAAAAGTAATTTAAAAATTGTTTTTTTTACTTTCAAATGTTGCTTGATTTTACATACCCTCTATAATGTTTATAGACTGCTATATTATCTTTAAAGGTCACTTTAGCGATATTGAAGCGCATATACTTGAATAAGTAAGTTGTAGCATAATGAAAAAAAAATTTTCCGCTCTGAAATTTTCAACATGATATTTTCAACAATAAAGTATATGTTCGTGGATGTGCAGTGAGGTAAATTCCGATCAGTGACCATGTAACATTATGTCTATGCAGCCGGTTCTTGGGATATTTGAAATTACTGGATACATCCCAGTCAGATTAATATACATATGCAATGCAGAACTAGCTTCGTAACCACAATTTCCTTGGGGAATGGAAAGCTGTAATATAACTTCACTGTCCTTTCTGAGTGTTAACGCGTGAATAGAGTCTATAGCACTGGGGTAATTATTTATGTCTCCTGACTGGCATATTCTCAAGGAACCCAGACTCGACAAAACAGTAATCATTCGGACAATTTCTATCTAAACTGACTCATATGTGTCATATCTCTTTTAGAACATCGATATTTATATTTACACTGAACGGTAAAAAGGAAGCAGTTTCAAGGTAAATATTACTAAGAATTCTTCACGTGCTGAAGAGGTGAAAATTCACAATCTGTAGAAAGAAAAATAACTGAAAAAAATATTTGTATTTGAGAACTCAGTAATCCCTGTCAAAAAAAGTTTAAGGGCATATCTTAATTTTAAGATATCATTCTTTTTACAAAATAAAGTTGTGAACCCTTTTCTGTGGTCTTTTGTTACGGAGGAGAGCAGAGAGAACACACACTGTTCATTATCATAGTAATTACAATAGAGATGTTTGCTACATTATTGTATTTCCACTGTTCTAATCACATTAAGCAGAGAGTTTGATCAGACTCTCTGAAATCATCCTAAACAGGGTCATGTGTAAGATTACCAAGCATCAACAGGAAAACATAATCCTGACAAAACCCTTCATACGAGCTTCCCTGCTTATCTTGAGAAATATATTCCGATAAGAAAACAAACAAGACATATAAATAAAAAATTCTAGTACAGTTTCAGACGGCAAGTACATGTACCTGTGGAATGAATTGAGAGAAACACAAACAAATATGAAAGTGAATAAAATGCTTTCATCAGATATTGGTTAGATGAAAAGAAATGTCCGGCTACAAGATTTGTACCAGGAGAATGGGTAGATAAAAATAGAAACAAGTATTATATGTAAAGAAAACGTTTGCACTTTATTTTCGGGACGAATTATCCAGTTTAAAAAAATGATTTCCACCGTTCATTAATATGAAGATAACGAAGAAAATATTCTCCTATAAATAGCAAATATCTTCAAGTTTAGTTCCATAATCTTTACACTTGAAATATCTGATTTATTCAAATCTTATCCCTGACATTGGCTTAACAAATCCACCGTGATTGCAGACGATGACATTGCAGATTATACCGTGCAACTCAATTTTGCTCCTGTGTAGTGACTGCTATTTTATGATGGCTTATGCGAAAAAATATATAGAATGGCCCTTATTACTTAAGCTTCAGTAACCTGCATACTGATATGCATAACCAATCGGTTTCCTATTAGTTATCAATTAAAAAATGCATGCAACTTTTCCCGTCGTCTGATTGAAGATAAGAGGATTATAAATCGTCACTGTTCAAGTCACAAAAAGGTTGTAGGGAATAAGGGATATTTAAATCTTTTTAGAAAACAATAATTAGAAAATAGAACTTATTACTTACAAATATTGTATAGTGTAATCTTGTCCGTTAAGAACCAGTTATAAATTTCTGATTGCATCTCGACTTAAGAATGATTGTCACGTCTTTTCAGCTAATGCCTCAATTAAATGTTTCACGGGCTCAAGTGCATACGGGTAATTGTTACTAAGGCCCACTTCCAGAAAGCTTAATTGTCAGAACTTAGTTATTCTGAAGACACCTGGTATTCTCGTATGGTCACCCATCAAAATTCTGATCAGTGACGACGTTGCTCAACTTCGGTAATCCTACGAAAAAAAGAGTAACCAGAAAGATTTGGTCGTGAACACTCACCTTTACGAAAATGTTAGTCGTTGTACTGAGAGCTTAGCGGAAAGAAATTGAATACTATTTTGAAGTCGTTGGTATGACTTGGCAGTCGATTGCAAGCATTTGGGTACGGTGATCAGTCTCTATTTTTAGGGTAAGTGTTAATTCAACAGGGATAGCGTAAGGCCTAATCACTGTTTTTTTTCCAAATTTAAAATCTTTTTGCACACATTTGGTAGAAAGATAACTGGACGAGAGTTTGAGACTTTTATCTGATATCTATTTACCCAAAATAAAGATGGCTTCTTTTTTCAAACGCATATCAACAAAGCAGGGAAATAATTTGGGCGCAAAATTTATTCGTACTTGTCAGTTAAAATGGAATCTATATTCAGACTTTATCAAAATTTCAAAATTCTCTCTTCTTTCTCCAATTAATTTTAAGGTTGGGGCGAATACTGATAACGTGGTTAATAACACACACGGAATATAAATCCGGCTTTAAATTATTGAAAAAGTGCATAAAAATAACAGGCATCTTGTGTGAACAAATCTTATTAGTGATTCAAAAATAACAGGTCTGGTTGGTCACCTGTTCAACGTTTCTTTGTAAGCATGCTATGTGGGTGATCAGTTGAAAGATTTGAAAGAGAAGAGATCCATGGATAAGATATTTCTATCGCATTTTGGTGGGCGATAATCATTAATAAAAGTTTGAATTTTCAAAAATGCAGGCGCAAATGTGATTAGAAAAAATATGGGATCAATTTAACATAATTTTAGATTGCAAGTTGAACCCCTACAATGAAACTTATTGGGAGGATTTTAAAAATCAAAAATGTGTTTTTGTGGAATTAGTCAGGAGGAAATCTATAAATTTCCATCTTTCTTGCTTCATCGCTATAACCAGGATGCGTGATTAATAGATAAATACATACCTAGCGATCCAGCCACGCATAAAATAGTTTGGGCTGATGGTAGCTAATATTAGTGTGAAAATGAGGAAATATCCAGCGTCTTCCATAAATTTTGCCTCTCAACTTCAGAATGTTTTTGACGTTAATATCAGCTAATATCTCAATGATCGGTTCCATGGGCTTCAGTGCACATGGGTAATTGCGAGTAAGCCCCACTTCCAGGGAGGTGGTCTGTCAAAATTTAATTTTTCTTAGGACACCTGATATTCACATATAACCGACTATTTAGATTCTGACCAGGTGCGACGTTGCTTAACTTCTTACGAGAAAAGGTATAACTGGAATGATTTAGTCTTATTTTATCTACTGAAATCAGTCAAAAATCTGGTCGCCCTTTGGAGGGGAATGAATCCATCTTGCTACTTAGCTATGAATAAATGGCAATGCCGATCCAATACTCTAGCCTTTGGAAGGCAACCAGTCTAGGAGAAAGGCCAGGGAAGGGAGCAGCTTAAATGTAGTTTGACGCTCGATTTGAGAAGTGATTATGCCAGACGTATCACTCCCTACTTTCATCTGGACTAAATCATCAAAGCTGAGAGGAGAATTCTAATGACTAAGCATCCGTATGCTTCGCCCAAGGGACATTCCAGGACAATTCTATTGTCTGTAGAGATGAAACGGCGTGCCTCATATCGTGCTAGAATTTCGACGATATCTTTGGATGTTTGTTTATTCTTGAGATTCAAATGGTTCATTAAATGGTGTAGTTCTCTCCTGGGAGTTGGGAAGTTTTGTTAAATTGTGGTGTTTATTTATTCATTCTATTCCCTACAGGACTTCCTTGAAGGTGTTGCCCTGTCTGACTTATTTTAGTATGAGCATATTAGATATGATTTCAAATTTTGCTTTGTTCCCGATTTATGCTGCTTACTTAGCGGGCGTAGAAGGTAAAACGACTTGTGTGTCTTAATGAAAAGGCAATAGAATTTAGAGGAAGATGAACTGTAATTTATGACAATAAAAAAGAACAATGATTTTATACAAAGAGTTCCCTCCGACTGTTTCAAATACAACGTTCTCTCACATAAATCCTAAGGACAATTTTATGATTTCTTCTGGCAACAGTAGTCTTTTTACTATTGTATCTTTAGATAAGATAATCGATATTTGTGCTGATGCTTTATACTGGGGAATACTTGATTGCCCTCTATTCCCCCAAGAAGTATTTATTGAACTTATGGAGCTTGCCATTAGATCGACAGAATTCAGCTTCAACGAGATATACCGTCAAATAAACGTTGATATGGGAAGTCCATTGGGGTTGGCTGTCTTCGTTATCTTTACATGAAAAACAACTTCTTCAGCACACACACAAGAAATCAGCAATTATTTCCTACATGTTGATGACAATATTCTTGTTATTCTCAAAATGAATTCTGATTGTGACTCTTTCTTCTAAAATACACTCATCTCAAGTTTACTTTTCGAAATTGAACTAATAAGCGTCTTGTACTTCCTCGATGTTCCTGTTGAGAAGTGTAATATTTCACCTGCGTTCAACCGAAACCAACCAAGTGTACGTACATGGAGATTCCTTTAGACCAAAACACTTTAGTTCATTGGGCATTTATGATTTGCTCTAAAAGCAAACTAACTCATGAGTCTGTTCATTTCGATAATGGCTACATAGACTTCAACCCCTTTTGGAAAAATGATAGTTAATCATTTATGTGAGAAAAAAGTCGGTCCACGAAAATTCCCTGTCTAACTAAAAATATTGTATATACTCAATGTTTTAGGATCAAGTATAAAGGTTATCTCCAGATATTTCCTTATTCTTTTTTCGTATTGTTTTTATTAAGAACAAAAATCACACTGTACATTTTACAGTATCGCGTACCTGCAACACAAAACGCCCAACTAGTAATTGAATTCCCGTGCCGGTGTCATTCTATGGAGGTAGGACGCACATCCCAAAGATTGGAGAGCCGAATGAAACAGCACGTTCCATCTCATGCCTGTCGAAGTTTATCGAAAAAAAAAACGGAATAGTAAAGTAAAAATGGACTTGACCATGGTCAAACATTGTCTATTAGATAACCGAATGTGTGCGAATACATGTTATGAAGTATGTTTCAAATTTTTCCATGAAGTAATAACCTAATATCATCTGCAACTTTGGGAATTGATTCTAATAAAAAATGCCCCTCCCCTCCTACCCCTCCCCCCCCAAAAAAAACCTGGTGCTATGCAGACCAGAGGAGTTTGTTTTTAAACCGAAACTTTTAGAAATATTAATTCAAGTGCCTTTCTCTATCGTTGCCATTCCCCGTATTTCCGGTGTTAACGTGATTGTTTGGTTGGTTTAAAGAATGTTTTAATCAACTTTTTTGAGTTATTACAGATTGTTCCCCACCTCAAAATTTGGACATATTTCTTATAAATAATCCCCTGGAGTGTGTTGGACAGAAAAGCTCTTGGGAATTTATCTAAAATGGAAAAAAAAGTTTTTCTTCCTCCTCGTATGATTCCGCTCATTAGAGCAAAGATGAAAGCCTGTACTACTGAAATGTTTTTACATCGACTAAATTTCATTCTATAAAGTACTGCGACGGAACAAACGTATGTACGGACCTGTGAAAGTTGTTTTATTGAAAAACACACGTAAAAACACGGCGTGTCACACTTCTCAAGAAGGCTATCAATAAAGGAGAAGGCACCATTTTGTTAATTTCATGTACGTGTCTCCAGGTTTTCATTGAAATATGATCGTTCATTCATTCAAAAAACACATTTTTCATCTTTTAGTTGTACATAACGATTCAAATCATGCCGTTTATTTCAAGATGTTGTCCAATCAAAAACAACTTGGAGGCAACATTTCAAATTGACTGAGAAAAAAAAAACACTAAAAAAATGAAAAGATGTGAGTCTCATTCTGTAATACTAGTTGAGAAAACAAGTCTGGTTAGTCATTTAACAAAAACTGTTACATGGCCGATGTCTTCTGGTAGCATGTTGTGTTAGGGTTGATCAATTGAAAAAAGGATGATCGGTGAATAAATTCCTTTTTCCGTTTTTTTCTGGCATTGTCATTCATCAATTTGATGAAACTTATAACTGACAGTTTTGGCCGATGTTTTTCAATAAAAGAGTAATGAAAAAATACTATTAATAGTAATAATACTGATGAGAGTTTCATTCAAGGCAAATTGGACAGAAAATTGGAACAAACTTGACTGTTCAGCCTTTATAGCGTTATCGGTCAGACACATCCACAGGAAGATTAAGAGACTTGCCATGGGCTTACCTTCTATTTCTGAATTCTACTGCTTATTTAGCAAACATTGGATAATAATTTTATCGTCGCGAGAAAAACAAGAAAAATTAGATGAATAAGATACAGGTTTGCAAAAGAAAAAGCGTTTGAAAAATGTATGAACTTGAAACTATTTAAGATATTGAGACTCACGGTGCGCAGTTCTGTAGAGAAACATTTGAAATTTATTACTGTTTATTTGTTTGCAATTGCTTGATTGCTGCATCTTTTTGTATTATGTTTCTCTTCGTAACTTTTCGCAAAAAAACCACTAGGTCTAAACTTATGCAAATTCATATGAGTACCCTACCAGATATCTGAAAAAAATATTTTATCTTATGGAAAATTTTAGTAATAGTTATGATCAATATCTTTTTTGCTTTTACACCCCTCAATACACTCTTGGGGGCAGAATCTAGCAGTAACAAACCTCAAGTATTTTTCTACTTTACAAAACTGTGAGTCTTGAGTATTGATATCTTAGATACTTTCGCTTCAATATTTTTTGTGTATTTCTTTTGCAAGCACTTTATACTCGTCAAAATGCAAAATAGGGTTTTAAAAAAATTTTAGTAGAAGAGCTGAAATAGTTGTTATCATGACAGAAGAATTTTTTTCCGCTGCTAAAAAGAATAACATTCCTATAAAACTTTTTGTAAACTGAAAGAGCTCGTAGCAAAGAAGAGTTTACCTTTATTCATGAAAGAAAAATCTTGACCTTTCCCTGACCCATAAATCGTTATGAGTATATATTTGGCCGATGTTTGGACAGAGGTTATTACAGGTAATTGAGTTTAGGTGAGAGAGGCAGAGGATGTGCGCTTCCTCTAATACTGTTAGCTGCAAAACAAACGCCGATCGCTCTTTTTACTTTTTCTTCTTCTTTCCGACAGAGCAAAACTGTGACTTCAAGTGGATTTCAAAAAAGCCGGAGAGAGCCATATTTGCAATGGAGGATTTGGCTTAAAAATTATCAACCAAAACTGTCACGACAACTTCGAATCAGTTTTATTCGTCCTCAGTTGGTCTGGCAGGCTGGCTGGTGATATATGTCTTCCCATGCAGGCAGCACCAATAGAGCCAGAGGGTGTAAAATATCAACATCCACTCCATATTATGTCAATAAAAACAGTTCTTTTTGTGTATTTGTATACTCCATCTAAGTATTTAGTGTAGGTTCAATTTTCAATGAGTGTTTTTGCTAAAGAGATCCCTGAGTTTGGGTCCGGCAATATTCACGATTCTTCTTTTGAAAATTGAGACTTTTCAGTGATCGATTCCAGACAAAATGAGAGAGGGAGGTAACTTATTCATTGATCAATCTTTTATCCAATATTTTAATTCAAACACTTCCTCCTAACACGACAAGATGCCAAAAGATGCTGGTCTTCCAGTAGTTTCTATTGAGTGACTAACCAAACCTATTTTTTTTCTTCATCGTTGGAACATTTTACGCTTGGACTCGCAATAGAAAATAATAAAAATTCCAATGGAGTAAATACAAGGCATAATAATAATTGAAAAAATTCGATCGAACGAATTCAAATACTATTTATACTAAATCATAGTTACAGTACCTTTCTTAGTAAGGATACAAAATGATTGACTCCGTGATATTAATAGTATTTATATTTGTAATCACCATTTTCTTTTTTGTTTTTATGGCAATATTCTAATATATGCTTCAAGATTCATACATGGCTTAACCATTTTCTGATCTTCTCCCCGTATGTTATTTGCATAAAACGAAAGTGACACCGTCTGTCGATATCTCTTTTCGACACTCATGTTCGTTGAATAAACGTGAAATGGGCAGGCGCCAATTTCCATGAATAATTTAGATGCGCAGATTGGCGAAATTAATAAAGTCTTGATTGCATTGAGGCCGTGTGATATGAAAGTGATTGTGCTTTTCCGGGATGTGTGTGTATATGTGTATGTGTGTGTGTATGTGTGACAGAGAATGAGAGAGAGGGACAGACAGAGTGCCTGGGAGAGAGAAGGAGTGTGCTCGCTCGCACACGTGTGTATGCGTAAGTGTGTAAAGACCTAATGGATTTGCTATCTTGTTGAGCTTCGTTGTTTAATAAGAGTTTCGCTGAAGTTTAGAAATAGATCATTTCACCCGGACTGATTTCCACAGAGCACCCTATTCTTTCGAAAAGAAAAACCCTAACATTTCTTTTCTCGTCCAAAATTTCTATTATTGAAGGTTTCGTATAATTTTGATGAATATAATTAAAAATACAAAAAACTATAACCACATGAGATGTAAGATTATAAGTCATTTATTTAATCATATATTTATAAGGTCATAAAAATATGTAAGCACAAATAATATGAAATGTAATTCATTTTATAATTATCATGTACAGATTATTATTTGTCTTGGAAACATTACAAAGTTCCCGTAGTTATTCATTCTGAAAGGATGTAAACAATCGTCAGTATCCTTGTTTGGATCTTGTTTCACGGGGTTATTACTCATTGCATATGGTATGACCAGACTATTTCCCTCATCCAGGTATTCATTTATTTAGATCATTTCGACTGTGTACCCTGAGTTGTTTGCTGTAGAATGTGGAACTACTAATTAGAGCAAATACCGTCTTGGACAAGTATATACGTTTTCGGTATATCAGGGTTGTGTTATCAAGAAAGTGGGATTATATCAGATGTAATTACTTTTTAATAGTCAAGAAATAAGAGAATTTAAAAAAATTAGATTCAGACCGTTTTCTTTGCTTTCTACAAATCTACATAAGTTCCCGCGGGTTTTTAGGCCGAGTAAAGGATGCTTTTTGTTGAAACCTTCCTATTGAGCTTTGACATTTATTTGTATATAACAACAATAGCAAATAGCAATGGCCAAACTACAAACTAGTGTCACCACAAACGAATGAGTGTTACCTAGTGACGTTTGTAGAAAATGATTGGAAAGTCTTTCCAAAACAACTCTTTTGCAAAGCTTATTTGTACAAACTACGATTTGGACGTGTACTTTCAGTATATATATATATATATATATATATATATATATATATATATATATATATATATATATATATGGTAAAATGAATTCTGTTTTGTATACCTGTTAGATTTCAACAAAGCTAGGGAATTTAACCCTGGTACAGTTAAGTTTGTCACCAACTTATTTCTAGATGTCTTTTAGCAGTTGGAAAAATTGATTTATTCACATGGTTCAACACAGTACTTCTTAAATTATTGCAGGTCTTTATCACAAAATTTCATTCACACACGAATAAATTGCCTTATATTTTTGATCATTTTCATCTTATTCTCCCTTGTGTATAATTTCATACATAATTCATCGTGTATCATGAACAAAAAGTATAAATTAACTCATTTTTCAAGCGTTTATTTTATTCATGTATCTGAACATCCTAAAATATACAAAGGAAATTAGGAGTGACAAAAACATCAACACAGAATAATAATTTGTGCTTTTCTAATTTACACAAGATTAGTAAACAACAATATTACAACTTAAATGAGATTTTTCTTTTTTTAGAAACTATGTCTTTTTGTATATGTTTAAAACGGAAATTATTTTTCACGCATAGAAAGTACAAATATCTTTGTAAAATAAGTCTTTCATGTTTCATTCGCTCTTCATTCATCCCCGTAGTTTCAGTCACCTTTGAAATAATTCAATTAACCGGTGAATCCTTCGACCTGTTTAATAAGCATCGGTGCAGCTATACAAAAATGACATTTCATTTGATATTATGATTTAACATAATTTAATGTAGGATGAATTTATTGCCAATGAAGAAAATTTCAGATGAGTTGGGCAGTTTGGTTCAACAATAGATTTGTTTTAGATCCATGTTGCCATCTCAATTATATTTAAATATTGAAATCTTATAAAGACATGTCTACTCAGTCAATCAACAGGAATTGCCACGTGACATCTTAATATGTCATATTGACGGTGATCAATTAAAAGATTGGGAAGAGGTGTGATCAATGAATAAGTCGATTCTCACATTTTGGGCGTTGATTACTGGAAAAGTCCTAATTCTGAGGGAAAACAAGCTTGAAAGTGAGGGAGCAATGTAGCATGAAATTGCACTGCAAATTGACAGTTTCCATGACAGTTTTAATCGACTGTTTCTGACCTAAGTCTCATCTATTGGCCTTAAAACTGTTGCACTTTCTCTTAATTCATTGGACTCCTACTGAATATAAGTTTAAATAATCGGTTAAATATACGATGATCACTACAGAAAGTATCCTGCCGTTTAATATCGATGAAAAATCTGCAAACGTAACTCAATGACATTTCGAAATATCGATTTTTTTTTAAGAAGGGGATAATTGTATTGATAAAAGATCGAACTATGAAAGAATCACCCTTTATCCGTTTTGCACCAAACTTAGCGTCCGTAGTCAAGAAACTCAGTCGTAGGAGTCTTCATATTCCCACAGGGATGTTTTGGGTGAGATATTATGACAGGAACGATCCCCTTTAAGACGTTCTCAATCCTACTGCTTATGCTGACTGCTTAGTTGATAGGGACTGAGTCCCATTTTAAAAGACTTTGATATGACTCCGCCATAGACTGAACACATGACCTCTCGAACCAGGGTTGAACACTCTTCCACTAGGCATATTGTGTGATCCTGATTAATCTAAAAAGATCGCACGCTCTTATTCGATATCTTGCGTAACATCTAGCGATCGCAAGTCCTCAGAATAACAGGAACTATTTGCTGCAGTTTCCGCAGTTTTTATCAGCATTGTCATCATTGGTTTTAATCCTTTCTGACAGTTTCCCTGTTCAAAAGACAAAAAAACAAAACCAAACAAAAAACGAAACAAAAACAATACAAGTATTTTTGTTCTTTTTACAAATTACCTAAAAACTTTTTAATCAAATGTAAAATGCAGACCTAAAATAGATTCCAGCGAATAGTTCAGATTCCCAGATTACATCGTGATTAAATATAATTCAATTGATATTTTCAAAGATTCTGTTACACTTATTCTTCATAATATTCTTTTATGTATTCAGAAGGGGCCAGGATTGTACATTTCATGCCTGTTTTGAGTAAATTAAGTTTGGTTAGATTACAGTGTACACTGAAAACTTGTGCTTTTGATTCGAATCTCCAAAATTCTATATTTGACCCTACCCAAAATTTTATTCCTGAAAGATGGAATAGAAAAAGAAAAACCTCTTTTCATCCGTCTTCCAATCAACAGTATCGCTATGTTTAAATTAGCCAATCAGTGACACATCAGATCAACAATATCTGAGAATCACAAAATCCTCGCTCGAATGATGGAAAGAGGAGAAAGAGGAGGGGGAAGAGGAGGGGTAGTTAAGGATGATAAAAATCGAAACAGTGTAAGGAAACCTGTGTAAAGATCGATGGATAAAATAAAAGTGATTTTTTTTTGCTTGCTATTTTACAAAAGAAGTGAAGTTGTATTGTATTGGAAGATAAAACATGGAATTCTAGTAGGTGATATATGTATACATATATGTATATATATATATATATATATATATATATATATATATATACACACACATATATATATATATATATATATATATATATATATATATATATATATATATAGATAGATAGATAGATAGATGCGGTTTTCCCGATATTAGACCCATCATGTAAGCTGTTGTAAATATTTGATGTCTGTATCAACATCCCTGTATTGGTGACAGATCAATTGACTAGTGTTTTTTAAGAATCAGAGGATCCAAGCTATATGTAACCATGGAAACCAATGTCTTCGAAGCTCTGATCTTACGATAAGGTGATATGAGCATGTGTCAGGGGGGCGAATGTATGTATATATGAATAATGAAGTATTCAGGGAAAAGGTAAAATCAACAGTCTTAACGGTGTTAATAGATATAGAGTATAAAAACTGTTAAATACTTAGGAAACCTTAGAAAGTCTTTGTCGAACCTGGAGGGCCATGGTAATATATATTGGAATTCCCATCAGTTGGATGTATACTAATTAATATGTTGATTGAATTGGGATGGTATTATATTGCTTTGTTTAATTTGATGTTAGATCCAAAATGTGACAGTATTTTAAGGCATCTCATCCACATATCTTCATGTGATTCAAGAATCTTGGTGCTCTAGGTAGATGTATTGTTTATATTTTTAATTATGAAATTTCAGTAAATTCCAACATGTAGGTAAATATAACGCATAAACATTTACTATTTATTGTGTCTGCAAAAAGAGAACAACTTCTTCTAGGTCTTTTGTAATGGTTTCAATTTCCAATGTAATGTTATGCTAAATTGTCACAAAGGTCACGTTTGTCAACGTTCATTCTTGCTTTATGAAAATTAAAACTTTTTTAGTGACCTTTGTCCAACAAAACGTGGGATGACCAACTTATTCATTAATCACCCTTTCTCCTAGCTAAAAAAAAAATGATCATCCCCAATACAGCAGGGTGCAAGCAGAAAGTACTCACATGACGGTTCCTATTGAGTGAGTAATTCATTAACTTGTTTTATACAACTTGTATTATAAACCATATCCAGATTGGATTTCTTTCCCTCACTGCTGGAATACCTATGTATTTGAAGTAGCTTATGTTCTGGGATCTACAATCGCACAGAAAATGCTTGCAAATTATCTGTTCCGATTTAGTGATTCTCAGCTTGCTCTATTACTTTGGTATGATATCACTTTCACACACACACACGCATATATATGCATACATAGACACACACATACACACACACACACACACCCACACACACAGACATATATATATATATATATATATATATATATATATATATATATATATATATATATATATATTTGACTCATAGATAGAAAAAAGGTTCAAAACTGAACTTCTAGCTGCAGCAAAAAGTGAAAAAAAAAAGTAAGTAATGGCATTTTTGAAATAAGCAAATGAGAGAATAAATGATGTCACTTTACAAATTCGTAGGAAAGGTATTCTCTCACTGTCTCAGGGAATAGTAATAGTGTCCCATATTATCTAAATGTTACTAAAATTCTCTATTTAGTCCATATACAATTATTTCTTGCCATTTGAAGGTTTCCCTATTTGTGCCTTTGATAATTCTTAGTTCTTTACTCACAACCTCTCTCAGACGAGAAAATCTTCTAAAAAAGCAACAAAAATCTTAAAATCAATGTAAACAGCAGCATTAAAAAAATATTGATGATTACTGTATTTTATTTCATTGGAATTTATGCTTTTTGTTAATTAACCGTACATTTTCTTTGCCAGTATTTACTGCTCACTTTTTAAAGATCTTTCAAAATCTATTGCAATGATAGAAAATCTTCTAATTGAGTTTGAATTTGGTAATAACTGATAGAAAATAGCATCAGGTTAGTTTTAAAAAAATCAAAATGAATGATTCAGCATCTCTGAGTAGAGTATGGTCGTGTTTAAGTTTTTAACAAAAAAAAAAAAAATGTTGATTCCACCATAATTGACCAATCTGTCACCGGAAAAATGAAGTCGAGTTTTAAAATCCAGAATTGTTACCATATCCTTTACTGTATTCCTTAATTTATTCGTGCGTGAATGATTGTAAATCTCTTGATCATCAAAAAGTGGATGGCCCAAGATTTATGGTTAGTAGAATCTGCAGAAAATATTCGTGGATTTTACGTAATTGGGCCCCCTTGTGCCCCTTAATCTCACTTATGGTAAAGGATAACATTATATCCAAATACTTATCCTATATGTCCTGAAAATGTCTATGAAAATGATACTCACACACACTCATATATATATATATATATATATATATATATATATATATATATATATATATATATATATATATATATATATAATTTTTCACTACCATACATGCACACTCACAGAGTTGTGTGCACAGAAGCACACTCACAAATGAATGCATATACGTTGCAAGTGTAGCTGGAAAGTATCCAACCATTCATTATTTGGTAAACAATAACCTAACCAGGGGTCCTTGCTCATCTTTAGAGTACTCCTTTTGAGATATCATAGACTTCATTCTGGTATCTTGTCCACTTTTTCAAAGAAGTCAGTTTCTAAATCGCCCTCAGCAGCTTGGTTCTGTTCTCCTTAATCGTCTTCACATTCTATTCAAGCTTAGGGAAAAGTTATGCCAAAGTCTCAAGTGAAGTCAGGGCTAGATCTGGACTCTTAGGGGTCTGACAGACTTGGGTCATGCGATATTTTGCCAATATCACTCATTTTAATTTTCGATAGAAACCCCGCGTGAAATTGTTAAATTATGTCCTATAAGGCCATTTCAGATTGGTTGTCATGAAATCTCCGAGAAATATTCTGGAGATAATCGAAATGGCATGAACCTCGTGCTATTTACTAAGATTTCCGTTCCTCATATTACAGTCATTTAGTCGCCTAAGATTTTGCCAAACCCCAATTTCTTTGATTGATGATAATCCGAGCAAAACACACAGTGGAGTACACATAAGTCAGCTGAGATTGCCTTTGTGTCATGAATACTCAAAACTTATTATGAAACTAATCATTGACGGAGGGGCAAATTTGTTCGAGTGGCTTTGACTCAGAACACTTCAATCAACCCATCTCATTCCTATGCCCTCTCTCTTTCTCTCTCATTAAGTCTCTCTTTCTTCCATACTCCATATTTTAGAAATATCTGCTCAAAAAGCTCTCATTGAACAGTGGCCACTGTACTGCTCTTGCAAACCGTTGTCAGTAAGATCATTTTTAAATGGGAATTCCACAAACACCGCCTTCTAAAGAAACGACCTCATTATTAAAATAGGCCTTAACCTTATGTCATTTGCTAAGATTATATTACACATATTCCAGTAATTTAGATGCAACAGAATCGGACGAAATTCAACAAAATCCCAATGTCATTGATAGATGAGTATGTCAGCAAAGCTCGCTGAGGTGTATGCATAGGTCAGCTGAGGTTGTCGTTGTGTCAAAAATTGTCTAATGTTCACCAAATACTGGAGATGAATCACAGAAATTGATAGATGGTCGGCGACTGCAGACTAAGAGTGTCACCAACGTTCATCCCTAGCAACGGCCGTCGACAAGGCGAGCGACACAAGATATAAATTGATGAGCGTACCAGATTGAATGTCATGAATTTCAGGAGGATTCACTGATACTTGGAATGAAAATATATGCACAAATTGGATCCGGCATATGTATATATATATACATATATTTACATATATATACATAAATATTTGCATATATATATGTGTGTGTGTGTGTGATGTGTATATTGATACAATATCAGTCAATATTATCAAGTGGGCAATAAGGAAAATAGTTGTATTTAAAGCAAATCTATCATACGAGCTGGTTTCGCTTTTCAGATCCTCTTCTTTTTTCTAAATACATGGATCCATTTTCCTCTGTGTGGCTCCTTCGCAATTTTAAATACTTAGTACTCGCTCTTACATGGTATGACACTGCATGACATTATTCAGATATCGATTTCATGCAGTTTTCCTACGCACCTTCATCAGAAATAAGGTTGAGAAAGGAATGTTAAAAAAACAGCGTCCATCTCACGTTAAGCACATACCGTTATGACATGACAGATATTATTTAGGATCTGTCATCTTTGTTTACAATACAGTGTGTACATGATCAATTCCACTGGACATGTTATATCTGTTTTGCTTTATATCCAGGTTGTGTCATCGAGCCACTTCTGAGTTTCCTCCCTTGCATGAAGTAATCGCTTTTGCTTTATTCTGGGAAGCTTTACTGCTTTAAGAACTGACATTGTGAGAGAATAGATTATAGTTTAAGACATTACAGTCAATTATACCCAATCATCTGTTAATTCTTTTCATGTAAGCTCTCCAATGGGTTTTATCTTTTAAACATGATTAGATATTGTAGTACTAGATGCAATTTCTTGTGGGATTATCAGTTATTTACCATGAGGCCGTTTGGTGGTCTTGAATACGTAGACGTATCTTAGATACACACGCACAAATACACAGACACAGACACACACACATATATGTATATATATATGTATATATATATACATATATATATATATATACATATATATATAAATATATATATATATATATATATATATATATATATATATATATATATATATATATATATATATATACACACACATATATGTATATGTATATAACGTTATGGGTATAAGAAATCAACCTTTATGGATAATGTCAATCTATATAAGATTTCCTGATTACCTGCATTTCACCATCCATTAGATTTATGCTTATATATATGTTTAGATATGTGTGTGTGTGGGTGTATCACTTGAAATTTTAATGGCTTATACTGGATGTGCCTGAACTGCTGCTCGTGAATCACGTGTCATTCAATGTGCAGCTAGTAGAAATATGTTGGCAACATTCTTTTTCTCGTTACAATTATTACAATGATAAAGTGAAGAAGAACAAAATTAAAATCTATGATTATTCACTGGTAATGTACTGCGACCCCACTGGATTGAAACTCAAGTTTAATGTTCATGGTCAATGAAAACATCTTGCTATGTTAAATGCTAATATAGGTTTTAACTGATTTGCACCCATTTGCAGTCACCATTTAATATATATATATATATATATATATATATATATATATATATATATATATATATATATATATATATATATATATATATATATATGTACATATATATAAAACAATTACTACAGCAAAAAAAAACTACACAGAGGAATAAATATTACTAAGTACTTGTATTTGCTAATATGTACTATTAAATATGTATGTAATAACGAAAATACGTCAGTGAATTTCGTTCATGTCTTGCTTTTGTGATTTGAATAATGCAAACAATAGAACAAGCTAGAGTGACTATCAGTGAGTAAGAATAACTATATTCAAGATAAGTTAGTTATTAAAAGGGCAAATTTTCACTGCGGTTGGAAAAACTGATATGGGTACATTTCATATAGTTGGAAAGGAAATACTGTATCCAATTGTTAGTCAACCTGAAGAATTTCATGAGAATCTATTGCAGTGCTAGGACAATATCGTGTGTGGCTTTCACATTAAGTAATTTTGACCCTGAATTATACTGAAACACAATCAAGATGAGGATACTCCAAACAATAATAAAAAAAATAATTATACCTCACCTCGAAAATTCGAAGAAACTCTAAGAATTAGTCTCTCAGCTGGTTTCGTACACCCAGTCAAACTGCAAAATAAAAGTGTAAATCCTACCAATTTCTATTATAATCTATTATAATTGAAGGAAAGTCTTTGTTGCCGATAACAAAATTCTCTGGATTTAATCACGCAAAAAAAAAAACAAAAAAAAACGGAGAAACGTGTTTTTGTGCGTGATTAAATCAATTTATCCATCCATATATATATATATATATATATATATATATATATATATATATATATATATATATATATACATATATATATTATTTTGAATAATGAATATATATATATATATACACACACATATATATATATATATATTTATATATATATATATATATATATATATATATATATATATATATATATATATATATATATATTCATTATTTTGAAGGTTGGGTTACCTCCAAGTGAAGTTTGCTCACTAGCAAGGATGGATTATATCAAAAATCATATAGGCATACAAATGAGTGCCTCATTGGTTGGTCTGGGTATATCTATCCGTCTATGCGTGCGTGTGTGTGTGTTGAAGTACACACAAATACACACACACACGCACACACACACACACACACACACACACACACATATATATATACATAAATATGTATGTACATTTGTATATTCATACATGTATATATATATGCATGCATATACGTGTGTGTGTATATATTTATACACGCACGCACACACACACACATATATATATATATATATATACGAGTACATATATAAATATATATATGTATATATATATATATATATATATATATATATATATAATTTAATTTTATATCGCTCTACTCATATCTATCCATCTATCAGCCAATCTATCAATCCATCTACCCTTGTTTATATATATATGTGTGTGTGTGTGTGTGTGTGTTTGTGTGTGCATGTATAAATATAATCGTATATATACATATATAAATATATCTGAGTGTATGTGTATATGTATAATAGCACTCATACTGATGAATGATTCTGTCAGTAGGAGAAACCAAATTTGACTCCTGACCGCCATCAAATACAATTTAGGTTCGAAGGCTTTCAGATTCTGTCATCCATCCCCACTAACTTCATCGCTACTTCACTCATTCCCTCGTTTGTTTTTGTTATTCTTTGTAGTGAGAAACCGAATTTTAATGCTAGTAGGGAGTATTTAGAAGACAGATTCTGAGCCAACTTTTAAAAATCAGTTTTAAGTAAATAAAGCAGTGAATTCCTTTGTCAATCATTGAAAATTAGGAAACAAAGAAATGTTGTTGCGATAAAATGTTTTTTTTGATGAAACATCGTTTGGTAACTGGTTGCACCTTTGGCCTTGAATTATTTCACTTCTTTTTTTTAATCATTTCAAACTCATAGATATTAGTAAATCGTCACCCAAAATTGTCACCAAAACTATCAACATACTTTTCTTCAGTCTCCATATTGGTTTGGCTGGCTAGTATGTCTATATGTATCATGCTGCACTAATGTAGCTTGAAAACTGAGAATTCACACGTTTACTTTTCATTTTGTCTGGAAGAAACTTTTTTTTGTTTATTTTTGATCCCCCATAGGTTCTCCAAGTGTCGGGTATTTTATATGCATGTTTTTACTGAATTGATCTTTCAGTTTGTTTTCAGTAGGATTCACACTTGTTTTTTTTTGGGGGGGGGTGTGAAAATTCAGATGTTTTCAATGGTATATACCCAAAGGCGTGGGAAGTAACTGATTCATATATCATACTTTTTTTCCAATTTTTTGATTGATCACCAAACACAGCATGCAGCAAAATGGCATAGATTCGTATCGAGTGATACTGCCGACATGTTGCTATTTTCTCCCTTTTAATCTCTCTGGCTTCACATCTTTCTCGATCTCTCTTCTCCATTCTTTCTCAGTTCATATTCTCTATCGCTTATTCTCTTTCCCCTCTTCTTTCATTGAATCACAGTCTCTCAAGTCGGCCATCTTTTCTATAGAACTCTTTTATCGCTTCAATTCACTTTAATGGGATCGAAAATCTATAATTATCCATATTTCATTTCGATCATAAAGTTTCGTACTTGCAGCTACCGAAGCGCCTGGTCATTTTACACTTAGATAAATAGGCGGTAGCTGTGAAACCAGTCGTAAATAGGTCTGTAATAAAGCAGAAACACACAGGAAAGTTGCAGACGACGACCGTACACAATGATAACATGTCACATGTCGCTGTTTATGACCGAAGTATATATGATATAAGATACGTGTGATATATCTAATATATAAGTATACAGGGATGAATGTTCGATATAAACACACACACACACACACACACACATATATGTATATATATGTATATACATAAATTTATATATATATATATATGTATGCATGCACATTTATTCGTGAATTCGTGCTATATTCATAAATACATGAACACGCAGGTACATACTCACACATACGCACCCACACACACACACATACGCACCTACACACACACACACACACACACACACACACACACATATATATATATATATATATATATATATATATATATATGACCTATAGGTGTGTTTGAGTCTGTATGCATGACAAACACTTGCAATAAGATGTCCTTTGTTTATTGTGTTCAGGTTTTACTATGTCTGGCCGCATCAACCTGTTCACAAAAATCGCCTAAATATCTTTGGCAAATATAGACGAATGCGCAGATATAATGATGGGTTTTGCTTCGTCATATGACTAAGAAGAAAATCGATAGAGAATTCGATCACCTATACTTAAGCTGAAATTTATATGAATAATTATCGATTGAAATTCATGATATACATTCCTAATATTACTCAGCTCGACTTAATTTTTTTGTTTCTTGGAAGTGTTTTCCTTCTAAATTATAGTAGCGTGTATTATTCCCTCCAAACTTTGATAGTATGACCAGGGGAGTGACAATTTGAAATCTTCTTTTATTCAGACAACGTACGGATTTGACATTCTTAATCAGATAAAGTAAGAAAAACAATAACAAATGATATTACTATTCTGGCCGCAAAAGCAAAGTTCGAAGTGAATGATAGCCATTGTCTATATTTTTTTTTATACGTGAACAATTGGAAAATAACAATGACCAGGAACAAAAATCACGTTGCGTGATGCTATCACAGACCTGGTCTTAAAAGCAGTTAGAAATTAATGACTCAACAATTAGGGGAAAATCACGTTGCACTGTGAAACATTAAAACGAATACACGAACTTCAGCTTATATTAGACTCACACGGAGAGCGATGGAAAGAAAATGCTAGGAAGAATGAAAGAAAGCTCAATTTGTATCAGAGAATAGACCAAAATTTAAGACATCATAAATCAGTTAGGCGACGAAAATGGAGATGGGCTGGATACATTGAAGGAAACAAGTATAACACCTGTCCCAAAGAGCTGACCAATTGGTGACAAAGGGATAGCTATTTAAGTAGAAGAAAACCTGACATGAGATTGGGAGATGAGGTTGAAAGTTCTGCTGCTGAGACATGACACATGTTATTAAAGTCATGGTAAGCAAAGGCGGAACTTGGAATATACTTTGTCCAGCAGTGGATTCATCATGAATGATGATGATTAAGATGATGACACACACACACACACACACACATATATATATATATATATATATATATATATATATATATATATATGTGTGTGTGTGTGTGTGTGTATGTGTTTACGTGTGTGTGTGTTCTGGTATGTGGGAATATAATCGTAAGTAACTTTTGGTTTTGGGATAATAAAGTGGTTGACAAACATAAATTGAAAACATGATTTTTTTCTGCATCTCTTCGCACCATTTCTGTTTGACTTTGATAAAAAAAGGCAACTGCGAAAAAAATCAAATCATTTGGTCCTCATAACATCATTTGTTTTTGTGATTGCTCTCTTAGCGTCTTATTTTATTCCTGTCTGGACAGAGAAAAGAAAAATAACGACATCTGAAATAAAAACCAAAAATGTCAACACCCATATAGAAAGAATATCTACCTGCGTATCCATCGAGGTATCTATCATTTGTCTTTATATTAATCCATATATATCAGTCTATCTAACACTCTGTCTATTCTTATCTATATGTTTATCTATAGATCAATTGATAGATTAATAGCTATATAGACCCTGTCGATATTTTTGTGATGTCAGGCCGTGTCAATACATTTTACCAACAGGAGAAATAGGAATGAAATTTTCTTGATGTCCAAATAACTTTACAGAACGTGATGTCAAGACATCAATAAATCGCAAATAGACATTCACTGGACATCATCTAAACTTGGAGTTCAATCATCAATATAGTACAAAAAATCACCCACTGATTGTAACAACACTGCAAAGTCATTTATGGCAGCATAAACACATACAAATGGGAGATTATCAGCGTAAAAGGCGCTCGTTGGGGAAAAAACGACAAACTTGTCCATTTGTATGAATTTTCCCTATGTCACCACTCTGCATCGATCCTACTGAGCAAATTGAGCCTAGCATCATCCGGGTCTCGTATGCCATTGGATGTTTGCAGGGTTAGACACTCTGGAAATATGTGTTCTATGCCCTGCAAACCAGTTCGCTGTCTCTTCGACAAAACGAGCGACTTGCGTTCAAGATCGGTGCAAGCTGGCTTTTTGCTGTGTTTATCGATAAATTGAGGCGTGTGTTCAACGTGGATTACTTCTTTCTCCAACTGAAGAAAAACAACAATCCCATGAACATAATACTAGCAAGAACCACTAAGAGACGCACAAAATTAGAAGATAAGAAAGATTTTGTTAAGGACATTCAATTACATATGCAAGTGAAGATCAAGAAAATATGTGGTCCAATATCCTCAATATTCAAAGGAACAGCCATAAAATTTCCTCATTAAAGGAAACATCCATAAAATAGCGACTGGAGAAATAACATCTTGTTTTAAATATCCTGCCAATGCAACCTCAAATAAAAAAACAAAAACAGAATAAGACTTGGTGAGCACCAACAAGCTTTGGCAAAACAGATATGGTGTCGGAGTGAATAAGATCATAGAAATTGACTAAAAACATCATCAATGTAAATATCACGATACGTCTATTTATTTATTCATATATCTTTGCAGTCAAGTTAAGGGACTCAACCCATTATCAAGTCAGTTATCACACACTGATATAGTTGAAATACAATTTCAGGTCTCCATGACATTGTGAAAATACTAAATTTAAAGAATTATGAAAATATAGAGAGTAGATAACATAAGACAAAATTAAACAAAAAACGTTCGTTGTCAAGAAAACACAATTCTCCAAACTCGCTGCACCGCAAAATCCCAGCATGAAACAACTTCTTGAGCAGAGATTTTTTACCAGTTAAATTGAAAAAAATAAATAAGGCATATCTAGCTGGAATTAGTTAATTTGATAACCTAGTTGGTATTCTTCGCAGTGAAGTGCCAAGCTGTGGTCTGATTGGTTCGTCATCACAGGCTTCTTCATCCGACTGTTGTTGACGCTAATGGATTTGCACTGCCAAATTATTTGACGATGTTCAGTCATTATATTATTCGCTATCAGCAAGAATATTTCCACTGTGTAAGGAGCTCCAGAGATATTCATTGGCCGGAAACATCGTCAAATCTCACGACGGTCACAATATCTGTAGTCAAAATACCTCTCGTCATGATCAGACTCCACTAAGGCTCTTCTCTCCTATCCACGGGAAAAATTCAATGTTTATATCAATATATTTCATAAATGCCGTTATTTCTGACAGAACAGGCACACTACTTTGAGAATAATGTGGTTGAAGGAGCCTGCAGAGAGAACCATGTAATATTTATCATAACAAAACGTACTTTCGTAAAGAACTATTGTTGTATATTGTGTTGAAGTTAACTCATTTTGTAAGCCATCGATATTTAGAAGCTTTTTTTTTTGAATACACTCGTCACATACTCTCTCTCTCTCTCTCTCTCATAGTATTCTCTATTCCACTGCCAACGTCTTTCACCAATCAAGGTTTTCAAGCACTTAGAGAGAGAGAGTGAGAGAGAGAGAGAGAGAGATATGAAGAGAGAGAGAGAGAGAATAAGAACATTACTGCCTAACCCTTTTTTTCACACCATTTCTCTCTTTCGTTTCGATTCTCGTTTCTTTCTTTTGGTCCCAAGTGCAGCAAATAAGACTGAGAATGCGAATCAGAGGTAGA